>QFDD01001761.1:0-32010 GCA_006871305.1 Vachellia collinsii | reverse complement strand
TTCCATAAATTGCTGTAAAAAGTACGTTTTTCTCATTGTGCTCACCTTGAATGAGAGTGTGGATGAACTGTTTGTGGTTTACAAGAACTTTAAGGTTGATATGATTTTGCCATAATAGCCAAATCCTCCCCGAAAAACCTTGAGCTTCAACCCTGTGAGAGTTGGGGTAATTTAGTTTCCGGATAACTTTGTCTGCTTGTGCTCCAGAAATTCGTGGTTCTACAAGGGCAACCACATCTAGCTTGTATCCTTGAAGAAGGGAATGCAAAGCTCTATGAAAACGGTTGGACGAAGCTCCTTGGCAATTCCACACAAAATATGAATTATTCATTTCAAAACAGTAGTTATTGCTCCATGTTGGAGCTTGGAATGACTTCGTCATCAAAACTAAGTTCATGGTCCTCTGCAAAGGTTATCTCTTCATCTGAGGAAAGAGAAGTTCCGAATGCTTCAGCCAGTGCTTTAGTTATTTCCTCTGAAGGGGTTCCAATTGCATCTTTAAATTTGGGTCTGAAGTCTTTAATCTTGGCCGTGGGTTGTAGCTTGAAGCCTCCTTTTATTGGGCTTTTATCAGGTGGCTTAGGGGAAGGTTCCCTTCTACTACCAAGCGATTGGGCCTTGGGTAAGGGTTCGCTGTCATGAGTGGGGTAGGCTAAGGTTTGATGATGTATTTGTTGTCGTCCTGATATGGAGATTGCTGTGTGCTTGGTGGCATCAAGCGATGTAGGTACGCGAGTTTCAATGTAAGCAGGGCTATCAAAGATAGTGCTGTTTGACGCTTGTGGCTTCGTTGCTTTCTTAGCATCAGTGGTTTTGACTTGCTTTTTGGCCTTTTTGTCCATTGTTTTTAAAGGTACTTTCTTTCCTGATTGCTTGGATGAAGCTGGTTGGTCTGTTGGGATCTTGTCCTGGGTCATGCTTGTGTTAGAATTACCTTCATGATGAAACGCATCACTGTCCGAGATTGCAAGGATCTCATACTTGTTTCCAACTGTTTGTTCTTTTCGATAATGGCTGACGGGTTCTTTCTTGTTCCCTTTTCTTATTCTCCAAGACCGAGAAGGCACCTGCATCCATTCACCAAAAAGCTGATTCTCACGCTCCTTTGTGGCACGCGCTTTTTCTTCTGTTGCGGAGCATGCCGGAGGTGGCACCGGCATACTAGCCGAATCATGCATCGATGTTTGCTGTTGCATCTTCAATGGACATGAGATTTCCATATGATCGTATCTCCCACAGTGATAGCAGATGGTGGGGAGTCCCTCATATTCAATGAATTGAGTCATACCATCAAGCTTGAGCTTAGATATCAATGGCTTTGTGAGATCAATCTTAACGGCAAGTCTAGCAAATCTCGCTTTGTCAACCCCTTCAGTGCTGTAATCAATCTGCAGAACTGGAACTATCACTTCTCCTATAGCTCTCAATACACTTTTATGGTAATAATGATAGGGTAAACCTGGTAACCTAACCCATCCATAAACCTGTTGAATCTCAAGGTTGGTCGGTGAAAAAGTAGGTTCCCATGGATGCACTGTTAGGTAGTGTCCAAACACGATCCATGGGCCTCCGAGCAAAGCATTGTGGTAGTCACCTTCATCCTCAAACTTTACCATATAGCAACCTGCCTCAAGCTCCGTGAGTTTAAAATTTCCTTTTGGTTTCTAAAGGCTTAGAATTTTACTATGCAGAGTGTCTTGTCGGATGAAGCGTCCTAACACTTTAACAACAACAGCCATCTTCATACAACTTACCATGATGTTCTTGATGCGTTGAGAGAAAGTGATGGATGGTATAAGACCTTCCATGTTGATCAGCACATCTTCCTTCTCAATTGTGACGTCTTCCTTCAATCTCGGTTCTCTAGTGTCAGAAGTATTACAACTCCCAGTGAGCTTCTCTTTGAAGGAGGTATGCAACGAAGCCTCAGGTTGCTGTTGCCAGGTCTCGTCTTGATCCATGGCTTCTGATGTTTCTTCAGGAAAAAGTTGCTTTTGGGTAGGATTGCTTCCTGTCGGAGGTACTGCAGGATAGCTTTGTTCCTCCATAAGCATGTCATCCGTTTCGTTCTCACAGCCACGAAGTCGGACTTTCTTGGCATTGCGTTTATCTTCTGCACTTGGGGTTCTCTCAGGTTTTCCAGTGAGCGTGACCCCAACCGTTTGCTCCATTATTTTCTGCAAGGGTGGGCTTTGGTGGTTCTCACTCTCCACACCACCACGTGAGTGGTGGTGCAGTTTACTATCTTCCTCCACCGCAGTGGGCAGTAGAGGGTACACTCAATGTGGCTTCTCGGCCGGTTTCCTTCGCTGCAATGCAGCAAAGTTTGGTGGACTGTGAGGAAAGAGAAAGGGGCACGATTTTCAAGTCAGAGAAAACAAGCACCGAAAAGCTAAGTTGTAATAATACTCTTTTTATAGTACTCAGTTGGCAGGCGTGGGATGTAGATCCACGTAATCACTTGAGAAATAGCATGGTTAGTTGGTGAAAAATCCAATGTCCAAAGGTGGATGGTTAGGTAGTGACTTGAGATAACCCATGGCCCACTTGTGAAGACATTCTCGAAGTCAGAAGCAATGGAAAGGGTTGCGCTAAAGCAATGACCTTTAAGGTCAGAAAGTTTAAATAGACTTGTGTACCTCCAAAGTTGGAGTAGGTGATCTTGAAGTTGTTGGTAGCTAATAGATTGCCCAAGAAGCTTCAAGATGATTGAGAATTTTATGCTTTCTTCTAGGATTAGATGAACTCTAGGTGAGAACCAAATGGAGGAAAATAAACCTTCCTTGCTAATCTAGATATCTCCCTTGTCGAGGTGAATATCCTTATCTTCATGTGTTTCATTAGAATGATTAAGGAGTGTGTCTCGGAAGGATGGAATGCTCCTGGTTGGAGGCGCTTCTTTGGTGCATGCGGAACGCCGTAGCTGGTGGCCTGGGCTTAGGGGTTCCATAGCATAATCATCCATTGCTTCTTCATCACCTGCCTCTAGTACTGGTTATATGGCGACCCTGTCTTCATCATCGTTTTCCAGCAAGGTAGCAAGCATCTTGAACTTTTTTGTCGATCAGTCATCGTCTGGATGGATCGGAGATTCATCTTTCTTAGTAAACTTCAAAGCTAGAGAGCCTTCCATTCGTGTATTTTTTTTTAGAATGATTTGTCTTTGTTCTAGGCTTCTAATATTTGAAATACAATTTAATTAGGGGAGAATTGTGGATAAATCCATTATTACCATATTAATTAGATAATAGAACCTGTTTACTTGCATATCATATAAGATCAACTGCATAATATGAAAGGTAAGTTTCATTTGCATTTTAGGGGAATTTTGTCATTTTGCACATTCGTAAAAACTCAGTTGTATATTGTGAGAACTTGCTTGCATTTGCATACAATGGAAACTTAGTTGTATATTAGTGCAATGGGCAGATCCCGTTCAACAATTTAGTTTTAATAATATTCAATTTACATTTAACTTTTAATTAAGTAAAAAAAATAGTTTAATTCTTCAATTTTTATAAGTGTTCCAAAAGGCTAATGCCTCGTTTGGTACACGGAAGTGATTTCGATGGAAGTTGAATTAGAAGTGGGTTTTAAATCATGTTTGGTAGGTTGAAAGAAGTGGAATATAATTTTTAATTAAAACATATATTTATAATAGGAAAATACTAAAATACCCTCCATCATAAATAAAAAAAATCTCTTCTCCTTCCTTGCATTTGTCATGCTCTCTTTTCCTTACCTACAACATCCCTTATACAACATGTCATGCTCTCTTTTCCTTACCTACAACATCCCTTATACAGCATCCATAGCCATTGTCGTGCCACCATTCTCTGTCGCCTGCCACCATCAATGCTTAGATATGGAGTTAAGTGCCTTAGATCGAAGATGGTTTAAGTCAACGTTGAAGCTCTCTTTTCCTTTCTCTCTTTCTGGCTTCTGGTATCCCTCATCGCCACCGTGGCCCTCTTTGTCTCCATCTCTAGCCAGACATCGCGATCTAGGGGCGGTTGCTTCTTAAGCTCTTGCTTCTGTGGGCAACGGAGGATTAAGAAGATGGTTGGGATGCAACGGAAGTCAATAGGGAAGAATCACCATCTATCGTCGCCTTGTAGCCACCTCCTGACCTGTCATGTTATCATATAGAATGACGTCAAATATTACCGCATTCCTTATTGCATCTTCGTCATCCTCCAATTCTTCATCTTCGCCTCTGTAGATGTCTTGACCACCGCTTTTGCCTTTGAAAGTTTTAGTTTCTAGAAGTCTGCCTGCACGATTTTCAATAGCTCCACCTCCCTCTTTGTGTTCTCCGTTGACCGGCTCAAACTCAATGTCTGATGTCCTCTGTCATCAATGATGTTGGGTTGTTCACAAGGGTAAAATGGTCTAATAATTGGATTCCATGAAATTGGAACCCAGTTCTCATGGACGAGGTGAAAACCGCCAATTCTCATATTTGATGAAACTAGTAGTTCCATGAAATCCAGTTCTGACACAACAAACAGACTGAAAAATGAGTTTCATCCTCATTTTCACTTCTAAGGTGCTAGTTCCACTCTACCAAACCAAACGTAGCATAAACCTTATTTAAACAAACATATTATTTCATTGAAACGTTTCGATCATTTTATTTATCTTATGAATTACACTAAAAGAAGTTTCAAGCTCAAAAATAAAGTCGACATTAACAACAGATTCCGCATCTCGAAGCAATGGCATGAGAATTTGAATTGCCTGAAATTTGGGAATTAGGAGATATTTACAACTGATTTATGGGGCAAATCACGTAAACAAATTTAAAATCATATGTGGAAAACCAAGCTGAACTGCAGCACAATCACAAGTAAGAAAGGGTACATAAGTACACGACAACTCTTCTCCACTCATCACTGGCACATCAGAGAAGCTTGGAAATGACATGACAAGATGTCCAGAATGCCTTTGTTGCTGCCCTTACTATAAGCGGGTTTTGATAAATCCTGTCAACAAAGCCAAGTACTGCTGTCAATCAAAATGAATGTACTGGCTTTGTTTTTCTGGTTTTTGTTTGGGCCCGGGGGGGGGGGAATAATGACTATCTCTTTATAGTTTATATATAAAAACCCTATTTGTAACTGCTGGATGGGGTGTCAAAAGCTCCGTTAACCAGATAATGAACACAGCCAAATGAGACAGAGAGAGCAATATGAAGCAGGCTAAACAAATGGAGCTTCACCAGGCATCAGTAAAACAAAATTATCCATAGCATTGCCTGCTTTGGGGAGAGACACACCAGTCTGGTAGGAAAGAAAATAGGGGGAGAGGTATAACCCCTTACCCAATGGCTGTAGCCCCCCAGGACGCAACATTGTAAATAACTTTGCTCCCATCCCACGCCTTTTGAAGCTTTCCCTTCTTCTTCTTCACCGAAAATGTCTTGCTTAGTGCTGATAAGAACACATCAACAAGTAAGAACTCAGAAGTCATTTACCATTCAATGTATCATTGTAGGAAGGAAACCATCAAAAGCACCTTTCTGAAGTTGATTCGGAGTCAAATCCTGCAAACAGTGCAACAGACGGATGAAAGTGAGATGTAACATAAACTTGAAATATGTTATGTAATATATGCTTTCTGCTATTAATCATGGCCGACATTCATAAACCACATTCGTCACTGGCACGCAACAGAGGGGCTTATTGTTCAAGAACCACCAAAAGAGATTATAGGTTTGGAATCAATGCAGCTTTAAACACAGAATTTTTGACATTATCAAGCATACAATCGTATTACATGATTATCAATTTACTACTTGATAGGATGACTTGTCAAGCATATGTTCGCAAGCACATGCTTGTGAATATATAATTTTTTTTATTACCTTGATTGTGAAAAAAAAAATATAAAACAAGTAAAATTAAATAAAATTCAAGCACCTCAATCCTCAAATAAGATTTTGATCTCCATTTTTCAAGAAAGAACGCTAATATTTTTCTTTATTTATCAACGCTCATTTATTCAAAAATTAAGATTTTTTTTTTTAAGACTTCTTTGGCCATATTTTCAATTCATTACGAGCATGAAACTTTATACTAAATAAAGTTTAGTGGAAAATAAAGTTTCGAGGATATACAGATAATAATCAATAAATCCCAAGTAAAGCAAAATAACATGTATAGAGCCCCCTAACTTGTGGATATACAGATACCTTAGTATGGTCAAGGGATAGTAAATACGCAGCCATGAAGCAAGCCATTCCCTCCACTATATCTTCTTGTCTAACGAGGACATAACATTCTTGGTCTAACTCAATATCTTCACCTTTCCAAAGATCATTCTCACTGACCATATCCCAAGAATTACCTTCTTCTGTCATAATCGAATAAATTTTCTAAGCATTCTAAAACTAAAACATAACAAAAGGCGTTTCTATATTTCAAAAATACGAATGTGTTCAATCTAAACATGGAAAGGGAATCAATTTGAAATGTTATAAGCAACAAGTTTCAAAGATAGGAGTATATTTGAACGCGTACCAGTTGTATTCCATGAATTTGATTGGGCACACTGCAATTTTTCAAGAAAAGCAGGGCATTCAAACCCAGATCTGAGCAGGTCACGTAACTGCATTGGGCACATGGATTATAATATTGACCAATACCGGAACCAAAATCTTACTAGAACTATTCACTATTAATCATCCACAATAGATGGGAGACTATATTGCGTTGCACATCGTGATCAAGGAGAAGAATGTCAAATGCTTATACTACATAAATAATTATGCACGTATGCCTCGTGTATGCAGCAACCAATTGGCCAGCGGCAGACCCTTAAATGGAGCTCATATCCGCGGAGGATTAGTCCTTGGCCTATCGGGCTGGGGATACCTTGGGTTACCAAAAAAAAAAAATTATGCACGTATCTTCAGTGAATGTACGTGTCCTTAAGGGCATTAGCATCAAAGTGCAAGCGGAACAACTCTGAAATTTCTTTAAAAAACATGTAAATATACATGATCGATGCTGTCAAAAAGTGTAACGCGTAGAAACACTGAACCAGGAGCTCTGGGATAATGTGAATGGTTGGCAATTTAAATGCACACAATAGAAGCAGGCTACGAAGAAGGGTCCGCAGTATTTGATCACAACATCAGCACTAAGTTACCAGGGATAATAACACGCAAGATGTAAATGACGAATTCTTTCGCGCTATTTATCTGCCTCTTGGATCCAGATCACCCGCCAAAATAGACACCATCTAACCACCAAGTCTCAAAAGGCAAGAGAGAACATAAAAATAAAACAAAACAATTACCTCGTCGGCATCTCGATCATCTCTCGTAGAGGGTGAACCTTGAAGGCACCGGTCATCATACGACCCTGTAGATTCAACCTCGACCCCCGACTCCTTTTCATCTTGGTCAACGCCGCTAGTCGTATTGATTGATTCGAGAGCCCTCCGACACTGCTCGAGCACCGCCTGCAACGTCTGCCTCTTCACTCTAACCCGATCCTTCCCCGGCGACTCCGTCCGAGTTTCAGATGTGGACTTTGGACCAGAGAAATCGACTTCCATTGGAGCTTCGCAAAGCTAAAGAGTAGCCAGAAAACAGTCCCGAGATCTTCCACGCAATCAGTCGGGACAAAAGCCCAGCAAAACGAGAGGGAAGAAAAAAAAAAAAGAAAAAAAGCGGCTTGTCTGGATATGATGAATTGGTAGCCCTAGGAAAGGTTATCGTCGTATCAGATGTCATCGTCGACGATGCTGGATGCAAGGATGAGATGAAATAAAAGAGACACGTGCTTGTCATGGACTCATAGTCGTGGTGATTCAACGGGGTCGTTTGTCTCTTGCAGACGCGGCGCCCGGTGGTGGGGTTGATGGCAAGTAGGGGTAGAAACAGGCCAGGCCAGGCCAGGCTCCACCCCAAACAGGCCTGGCCTGTTTGGCGTGTACCAGGCCTGGCCTGGCCTGTGGCCTGTATACAGGCCGTTTTTTGGGCCTGGGCCTGGGCCTGTTTTCAGCCTGGCCTGGCCTGTGGCCTGTATACAGGCCTAAAAAAATTTTAAAAAAATCCAAAATACATAAAAAAAAAATATTAAGATCTAATTAATCAACAAGACACAATCTAATAATACAACAACTTAAGGAACATGAAATGTCCATTATTACAACAATTGTTTAACACTAACAAAGCATAGCTACTAACTACAAAACATCAAATTTTCAATATGATTTCTTTTTGTTCGAACACCTAGTAAAAAATAAATCAAATTCATATAAGTAGATCATAACATAATTTAACAAGTAATATCTATAACATATGGTATCATAAATTTATTTATTTAGAATAGGTTTGGATGTTAACAAACAAAAATTTACTTGTTTAGAATAAGTAAAATCAAATCCCAGACAAAATACTACAATGAAAATTGAACAATCCAAACAGGCCCTTATATTTAAAAAAAGGCTCAGGCCGCCTGACAGGCCTGTCACGCGGCCTGGGCCTGGGCCTGTTTTGGGAAACAGGCCTCCCAGGCGGCCTGGGCCTGGCCGCCTGGCCTGTTTCCACCCCTAATGGCAAAGGGAAGGCACTAGGCGGAGTGGGCCAGGAAGCCATCGGGTCATATTTTTGATAATGCATGGCCCAGTTCTACGTGGAATCTTATTTTTCTTATTATTCTTTTACCCTTTTTTTTTTAAATCATAACCCTCCATTTTATTAAAAAGTCGTAAAGAACTCATTTACCGGTACATGATATTTAGTGTGGAGAAAGAGAGAAGAAACTACATTTCTAAAACAAAATCACAAAGTAATGGAAAGTGAATTGTTTATAGTTTTTTGGTGAAACAGAAAATTATAATTAGAGAAAAAGAAGGTAGAACCACAATAAATAAAATGAGAAGTTCTGAGCTGGTTCTAGCTACTAGCTTTCTTCGGCCTTCTGCCCCCAATAGGATTTATATTTTTTTTGGGATTATTTATAAATTATAAATTTTCAACTTATCTTGTAATTGTTAATATTAATTTTGGTAGGGCCTAATCGTGAGTGAATAATTTTTTCTCAAATCAAGAATGAACCAAATTCACGAGACTCGTTAATAATTAATTTTGCCAACGAATTTTCGTGCGTTATAGTTTGCCCTTACACCTTGAACTATATTTTCTTATTTTACAAAAATAGGCTGACATTTTGTTTAATTATTGATTATTGATGTTGCCTTTGATCAATCCTCAATGAGCCAACGTAAAATATAAAGTCCTTTTTTTCTCATATGACATGGGGAATCCACAGTGGACTTAATATATATGTGTATATATATATATTTATTTTCCAGCGGCAATGTTTTGCTACGAGCTTAGCTTGGTAATGCTAATATAGTTGATTATCCCGTTCTTCCTAGGTTTGTCCACCTTTTCCCGATTATTTCAATGTTCTCAGTGGTGGTGTCCTTTTCTTTTCACTTATTAGGCATATATATTATTGTATTGAAAATAATATTCTTTCAGTTACTATCAATCACTAAATATATATATATATATAAATCTCTTGTAATAAAGTTATGAACATTAATTTATTGCATTGTAAAGAAATAGAACCGAGCCATTTACGTTTCTTTTGAATTTGATTTTACAGGTTGTTTGGTTAATGCTGTTTTTGTTTTGGCTTGGTTTTGTATGTCGGGAGTGGGAATACTCCGCTTTGATTGATTGGATGAAGGCGATGGAGTGCTGGGGTTGAAATCCATTTCTCTCAACAAGAAGCCGATTAGCACAGAGTTTAAGGTTATTGAGATGTGCACTCTTTTCCTAGAATCTCAATAATATATATGGAGGATATTTAAAAAAAATAAAAAAAATTACGGCGTATCACACGTTATACGTGTACTTTTAGACTTGTTATATGGCGTCTACATTCAAAATTAAATTAAATTACTTCGTGCTATTCTAAATGTAACATCATCAACACCCTATGGTTGCTTGTTTTTAGATACAAGTCTCCCTCATTTGAATCACACACTCGACAGTCAGCAGTATCTACCTGTTTCCTCACCATTATATAGGATTGCTCTCTCTCTCTCTCTATGGAGGACAAAATGACGTTAAATAACAAGTGTTTTACACATATATTACACAGAGTAATAAGTGTTTCTATTGATGAAACAAGGGAGAACAAAAGCATTTATAAGCAATAGTCTGAACATCAAGAAAATTAAAAATAATCTATCACAAAAAGCATGTATATTGAAAGTGCAAGCATGCATATTTCATACATTGAGAGACATACACATGCCATGCACGTGACGAGCTACGAGGCTAAAAAACAGCATAATAACTCTTGGAGGAGATCCCTTCTCAGTTCTCCCCTGATGAAGATTCTAGCGGATGATCTGCAAATGGTTGGGAAGTACAAGGTTTTGAGTTTTATATTTTTGCTCGAGAGACTACGTACGGTTGTTGCTTGTACTCTGCATCAGTACTTTGGCTGTTTGTTTCTGGTGTAATCTCGCTTGTCCTGCCTTTGTGAGGTGGTGTTGTTAAGTCAGGTGTATGATTTTTTTGTATCGTTACGTGTTTATATCTATTATATTAAGTTTTTAAGATATATTTTGTCATGCATTTTTTTATTCTTTTTATATGGGTTTATAATTTAATGATAATATTTTAAAAATAAAAAATATGACTATATGTGATTGTAGAATTTGACAATGTAAAAAATTTGACAAAGGTATTTTCATTTTTTTAGTGAGTAGTCAAGTTATACAGGTTCCATGCAAAATAAATGTGATATAACCATAATATAGTTTTTTAAACTATAAAAATAAATAAATTAGGAATACGGAAAATCCTTATTAAATCTAACTAAAAAAATAGTATAATTTTAATTAAGGCATACACTTTTACCTAATCTTTAATAAGGCTTAGAAGCCTTATAAAAGATTTTTTATTGTTGTTAAATTAAAAAAAAATGGAAGGTGCATGCCTAATTTTTAATTACAAATTTTTATAGACTTCTAACTCCAAAATCTACTCTTCCTTAATCATTAGGATCTCAACTTTTAGTCTTTAGTTGGATTCTAACAATAATTAGGGTAGGTTTAGAAAATTTTTCTTTAACCTTGCGGCACAATGCATATAGGATGATTTAAAGAAAAATACTATTCACATATGCAAATTCATCAAAAAAAAAAAACTTATTTCAGTTTTACAAAGAAATAAGTCAATCAACTCAAAGATCAAGATAATGTTAAGGTACCCATCTCATTGCGCTTATTACTGATACATGAAATTCCACAACATAGTAAGAATCGATATTCTTCATATCATGTACTAGTATAACATTCCAGTGGGTTTGACATTCATCATATAATGCTCCACACATTTCATTAAGGCGTCACCCCGATATCAGTATCATCATCACTGTTTCTATAGAAGTCGCCGAACAAAAAATTGCATGAAATAACATTCCAGTGGGTCTAATTATTCCCCACAACAAGTTATAAGTCTAAATTTATCGCGCATAAAGGCTTTATGTTGTTGTTGACTCAAAGGTAAATCATTTTTTATCTTTGGCTTACAAACAATCGAAATATTCTTCGTCTCAATTAGACATATTTGTCACAATCTGAAATGATCTATTCGTTAATAAACAATATGGTTATATATAATTTTTCTATTGGGAGAATCCCTATTGAATTAAACTAAAATTCTAACTAAATTAATTTGTTTGTTGCAGGTTGGCATAAAAAATGATATCTAAATTAGTATCAACAAAAGAATCATTTTGTATTCTTCATGTAGGTGGACAATTTTTTAATAATGCTGAAGGTCAAACTCAATATAATGGAAGGTGCAGTGTAAGAGTGAAAACCATATGAGAGGGCATGACATTTAAAGAAATGAAAGTAATAAGATAATCACGGATTGGTATTGATAACAATAATAGTGAGATGAAATACACTGTGGCCTTTAATGAAAAGATCTAATAGAAATCCAGAGGGCAAATATGTCAAATCAATTACAAATCCAGAGGGCCTCTAGAGTTGATGAATGAAGAAGTTTTCTTTGCAAGTGTTAACTTGTATTGAGTATTTGGGATAGAATACGTATGTGTTGTAAAAATTTGATCAATTTTTGTGGAGTCTTTTATAGTTAAACATCTATAGACAAGTTCCTCTGATATTTTAGCTGAATAAAATCATTAATATACAGGGTTCATTTGTCTCAAGATCCTAATAGATCTTGTTGATGATGTGGAAATTGCAAACATGTTTTAGTATAATGAGAGAAGTTGTTATGTTAATATATAGCATGCAAAGAGATTGACAATGCACATAAAACACTTAATGAGCCACAAGTGTCAGTGACTATTCTATTGTTTTTTTTTTAAACAAGTTATTGCTTATTATAGTATTATTGTTAAGGTCGTAAAAACGTTGTCATTGAGTTATGCAACATTGAGGGATTGTTGGGACACTCAGCATGAAGCACTTTCTCTCGAAACGATTGGGATAATGAATTTGAACCAATGCATTACTAATGAAGCTGGTGGAGGACCTCTACCTTGTGGAGTACAAAGTGCAGCCATTCCTTTGCTTAAATTGAACTCAGTTAAATGGAAAGGATTATTGTCAGGAGTATTGCAACCTTTACAAATGCTGATGCTTTTAAACAGGCACTCTACAATTATAGTATTGCTCACAAGTTTGGGTACAAATTTTTGAAGAACAACAATGACAGGATGTATATGAAATATAAGATTGAAGGGTGCGCTTGAAAAATAACAGCAAATGCCGTGGGGAAGAAAGCTCCTTTCCTACGGGTGACAATTTTAAAATGAACATATTCATTATGCCTAAGACAGTCTTCAAGTGATACATGCTCAAAGAGCTAGTCTAACATCATCTATTATAATTGATGAGGTAAGGTCTCATATAGACAAGTATCCTAATGAAATTAGAAAGGCATTGCAAAGAGATTATGGCATGAATCTCTCATATAAACATGCATATGCTGCTAAAGAAAAAGTAGTTAAGGAGATTTAGAGTAGACCATATCAATCTTATATGCTCATAACATGGATATGTCAATGGCATAAGGAAATTGACCCAAAAACAGTAACGAAATGGGTAGCTTCATATAATAACATTTTTGAGTAGGTCTTCATATTATATGGGTGTTGCATAGATGGATTCTTAGTTGGGGCAAGACATGTATTATACATAGATGGGACCCATTTAAGTGGCGCATATAAGGGCTCCTTGTTATTAGCCTCTGCATATAATGTGAATAATGAATTGTTGCCATTTGCAATTAGCATTGTGAGGAGGAGACATAAGGATTGGACATGGTTTTTGGCCACAATTAAACAAATAACAGGGCCAATTGAATTAACAATTGTTTCATATCAACACAATGTTATAATAATAAGAGCTTTGTGAGAAATATTTGGTGGTGATCATTATACATTTTGCTATCGGCATGTGAAAAAAAACTTTAGTGTGGAACTAATGAAATTGAACAGAGGCAAGAAAAGGACAAGTGCTCAAAGTAAGGATGATGCACTAAAGTTGCTTGATGACATTGCATATGCAAGGCTTGAAGGTAAGTTCAATGATGTTATGAAAAATTCTTATCCACAACCATTTTGAATGGCTTGGGAACCATGGAGACATTAATAAGTGGGCATTAAGCAAGTTTCCATTTAGATGATGGGATAATATAACAAAAAATCTTGCAGAGTCATTCAATGCATGAATGGTAAGGGAGATGAGGCACAATGTTTTCCAATTGATACATGAACATCAAGAGAAGGTAGCAAAAAAGATGTATGCATCAAGTATGGCGATAAGGAAGTGGAAAAAGGTTGTTGGTCCAAATATAAAGTCAAAAGTGAGAGAGCATGTGGCTAGAGCTGAACAGATGTTATGTGAACATTATAGAAACATGATTTGTGTCCATACAATTTATAGAGACTTACGAGTTGACTTTGTGTACATCAATACAGCTGTGCATCATGGCAAATATCTAGAATTCCATGTCCACATACTTGCACAGCCATCAAGTTTGTACAGGGTAATTTGTATGATTATGTTGAAGATTGCTACAACATTACAATGCAAGAGAAGATTTATAGTAGGTGCATGATACCTGTTGTAACAATTGACATGCCAAATCCAAATAACTTAAGGGTAGATAATATATTGGGACAAATTTTCCTCCAACCACCTTAGACAAGTCAACCTGTTGGAAGGCCGAAAACTAAAAGGCTGGGATCACAATTCCAAAACAAAAAAAAGCATACCACTTTTCAAGATGCCATCAAGTTGGTTACACAATAAAAACTTGCAAGAATCCAAATCCTTCTTGAAATTGATCAAAGAAATCCATTTTGAATTGCTGTTTTATTCTAGTCCTTCGCAAAAAAATTTTGCCATGAAAGGTTTATTGCCAAGATTTTGTTCAAAATGAAAACTTTTTTACTATTTTATTTTGATTTTTTTATTATGTTCTGAATTTTTTACTTTTTTATTCATTTTTATTTGTTTTCTTATTTTAATAATTAATACACAAGTGAGTAACAAAACAAATGAAAAACTTAGTCATTATTATCGCGAAGGGGAATTGCCTCTTACTCACTTCCTATTACTGTTTTTGGTGGAACAAATTTTGGGTTATACACTATAGACAGACATCTTATTTTATAAATCACATACTTGCTTTCCATGAATAATAGACGCTCAAGTTGATCAATAGCATCCTTTAAGCCACGCCTTGTAATGTCAACAGTGTCATATGTAAAGATTGAAAAAAAAAAATTAATTTAATTTGAAAAATGACCACTCTACATCCTACATTACAAAACGCCTTCTCTCTCTTTCTTGAGAAATAGAGCTGATTTTGAAAAAAAAAAAAAAAAAGAATAGAGCAAAAAGGGGGAGGTTGGGTTAAAAAGAAAAATGAGAAAAAGGTATATAAATAAAATCATCAAATTCAGAAATCTCTAATAAAACTTTTAAGTCTGATTAAAGATTACATAATAATGTAAACTTTATTTAAGATTTTACTATTTCGTATGAATTTAATAAAGATTTTCTTTTAGAAGTATGCAGCAGGCATGCTAACGGGGAAAAGGAATATGAGGTGCATATTGAATAAATGACAAGATTTTTTGCCATTTAAGTTAGCACTACTGTCAACATAATAAAACTGAATTTTAATTTGACATTTTAATTTTATCAAGCTTATTTCTATCCCATCTATCACCATTGGTTTAATTTTGTTTGGAAAAAAAAAAAGACATGCATGAAAAATTGAAAATTGACGCTGTTAAAGAAAAGAGGCATTCGAAAGCCGAGGACGAACGAAATTACGTAAAGACCCTTGTTTAATGATTGATGGTCCACAATTTTCCCTCCAACACGTACGGCAGTTCGTTGTGGAGGAAAACGCGTACGGAAGGCGAAGAATTGGAGACCCGCTCTCATTGGGTTCTTGCGTGACCACCCACTAACCCAGACACACAGACAAACTCTACCTTCACTTCTGCGTTTTCCTTCTTTTCCCCCATAACAAACCCTCTCTATTTTTTTTTTTTAATGCTTTTGCTCTCGTCTTCAACGTTTATAATATTTACTGATATATTTTTCCCTGGAGGGGTATGGTTGAATGAATGCAGATTAGTCAGCGACTCTAACTCTTTTTTTTCCCCTCGATTGAATGTAATGTTTTCACGTATAATTGTTCAAGTTCTTTGCCATTTCGATCAACGTGGGTGCAGGGCTTCGTTGATTGAATATGATGACCTCTGGCTAATCGCTGGAGACATTTTGTGGTCACAGACATGATTAACAAAAATGCAGATTCATTTCAGGTTAATGTCAACCAATTTTCTTCCCATATGAATGAAAACAACGAGTTTATTTTTTCATTTCTTTGGTTATTTAAGCTTATTTCCTTGGCTAATACATGTTACTTAGGATGTATCGATTTAGAACGAGGGATTGTGGTGCGCCATAATATAGGTATAATACAAAATGGTGATCCGAATCATCTGGCTTTGTGTCTTGCAGGGAGATGGCGGAGTACCTGATCCCTCTCTTCAGCCTGGAAAGCCAGTTCAGCTGCATCATTGTGGCAGCAACATGGTAAACTTTTTCTAGCTATACTTTGAACACGAATTTGGATCTATGGATCGTTTCCAGTATTTAATATAAATACAATATCATATCAAATCTTCACACCGGTTTATATATATGCCAAGGTTACAGGTCTTCGTTACTATTCTCCGGGCCGGTCACTTGGTCATTCAGTTGTTTCCAAAATCTTTATATGATCATGCGCAAGTTTTGTACAATTAATTCATGAAAAATTGCCTCAGAGTATTGTTGGGCTTGCCAAGATGGCGAAAAACTTGCAAATCACAACTTTGAGGGTCACTCTTATATAATTTGAGTGAAGTGAACATAGAAGAACATCGTCATTATTTTAACAATTTCCTTTATTAGAGTTTTTCGCTTCATGCGCTGTGGTTTTTCTCACCTGTCAGCTAAAATCCCTTTGATTTCATTTCATATACTGCAGATTAAGAGCGGACCACTTTTATTATCCTCTAAAGGTGAGTTTTACTACAAAAGCTTATGAATTTGCCTTGTGAAACGTTGAAATTCATCAACGGGTAAAAGTGTAATATAATATTCTTGCATATTTTATCCTTGATGTGTAGGGATTGGGTGGACGTCTTGGAAGAAAAGGTGGTTTATCTTAACCCGAACTTCATTGGTTTTCTTCAAAAGTGATCCGGTAAGTTATTGTGTTCTGGCTTCCATTTTGTCCATTAGAATTTCGTTAGCCTTTTCATCATCATTTTTTCTTAAAAAGTTGCAAAACGAAGATATATCTGTGGGAGAGTTGTCGGATTTAGTTTTTAGAGCCTTGATTGCTTTGGCGTTGTCTTTTAAATTGTAGGAATAATATATATGTGCTTTGAATTTATATGTGATTTTTCTTCTTCTTTAAAATACTCTTCCTATTTATTTTTATTGCTTTCTCATTATTTTTTCCCCTACTTTTCAGAATGCTGTTCCTCAGAAGGGAACTGAGGCTAATTTAACCCTTGGTGGCATTGACCTCAACAATTCAGGCAGGTTGGCTTGTTTTTCCACGCTAGACATTATTTTGCATTCTCATTGGCATTGACCATATAGCAGGATTTGTGAAGTTTATTGACCTGATCCTATAATTTACTTTGTCAAATTTTTTAGTGTTGTTGTCAAAGCAGATAAGAAACTTCTGACTGTGCTTCTCCCTGATGGTCGTGATGGACGAACTTTTACACTTAAGGTGATCCACCCCTCTTTATCTTTTCTTTGAAAAAATTTTCGTTCACAATATTTTTTATTTTTTTACTCGGACATGTCCTTTCCTTTATGAATTTATGTTAAGACGAAAAATGTTGAGTAAGAAATGATAAGAGGTATATTAATCTCTCATTCCCTTATTTATTTGTTAATATTGCTGCAGGCTGAAACTATGGAGGATTTAAACGAGTGGAAGATTGCACTTGAGGATGCTTTGGCACAAGCACCGAGTGCTGCTAATGTGAGTGCGCAAAACGGTGTCGTCAAGAATGAGCACACTGAATCAAAAGATATGTCATCGGATCAGTGTATGGTCTTGTTATTGTTGTGCTTATGTAATGGCATTTGAGTGTTAATAGTTTTTACGTCTTCCAGGTTTCATTCAAAATTTCTAGGCAACTGATTGTCTCTTTAAAATCTTGCAAGCGTTCCTTCTAAAATATTTTTTTTCTGCACTTGTTTTATAGCGAATGAAATACAATCAATAAGGCGTAAGGTCATTGGCCAGCCTATTTTACTTGCCCTGGAAGATGCTGATGGAACTCCAACTTTTCTGGAGAAGGGCCTCAGGTTCATAGAAGAGCATGGTGGGTCCCTGTTTTCTTTCTTCTTTGTCAATGAATTAGTTTTGGCCCTGCATTTGGTAATATATTACTTTCTCCGTGATCTACTAAAAAAATCATATGTTATGTAAGATAGAGATGAAGGAACAAAGAAAGAGAGGTTTAAGGGAGAGAATATATATAGAGAGAGTTAAAACTTCTTATTAGATTATTCTTAAGTTTACCCTCATTTTTATTTGAGTCTTTTAAATTTAAAATTAGTAGTTTTGATCCTTAAAAGATGAAATGGTCTAAAAATTTTTAAGATTATATAAACCAATATTAAATAAAATCAAATTTGAGGAAACAAAACTATTAGTTTTAAACTAAAGACGTTAAAACTAAAATTAGGGTAAACTTAAGAAAGCAAATATTATATTACACTTCTTATTATTTATCCAATGCCTAATTACTAACTATCCTAGACCATCTATATATAGCCAGAATCATTAATAGCCTAACCCCTATAATGATCTAGCTAACTCTATCATTTATTTACAATTGCATATCATAATAATATGCTACTGATTTTTGTTGCATGTCCACATCAGATTCTTATGATCAAAGTGCATGGTCTTCACCTAAAATTGTTTTGCAATGCATGAGAGATTTCTTGTTTAGAAAGGACGTAAGTTGTTGACAGTTTTCACGTGTCTAACCATCATTATTAAAAAAATAGGAGTCAAAGTAGAAGGGATTCTACGGCAAGCTGCCGATGTTGCGGATGTTGAATCTCGAGTTCGGGAATATGAACAAGGTTAGTGCTTTTATTATCATAGTTTCTAAATTATGTGTTTTTGTCTTATAGCTCGATTTCATCAGTATGATCATTTCACTGTGCTATTGATTGTTCAATAATTGGCATGCATGGGGCCTTCATTC
The DNA here is from genome assembly GCA_006871305.1 of Vachellia collinsii. Lineage (NCBI taxonomy): Eukaryota > Viridiplantae > Streptophyta > Magnoliopsida > Fabales > Fabaceae > Vachellia > Vachellia collinsii. Next base: position 13,177 of record QFDD01001761.1, on the reverse strand, counting down.
TACGCAGAACAATGTGGGTGATCTGCATGAAGGTCTCAGGTGGTCCAACCATAGGACTCATAAACATACGTATAAATATGGATGTGCCTATGTTATAAGACATTACCCCCATCCTTAATACAAGAGTTATTTAACCTTTTTTGAAGAGATTAAATATACATGGGTGACCTGTATGAAGGTCTCTGATTTTATATTAAGAACTGTAGATAGTATTACTGATAAAATCTGATGTTCTTGGGTATGCAATGCGGATGCAGGGAAAGTTGACTTTTCTGCAGAAGAGGATGCGCATGTTATTGCTGATTGTGTTAAGGTAAGGTATCTTCATGATGAAATGAATTGCTGCTTTTTTTTTTCTGTAGGTCATAAACACGAAAGGTAATTAATTTCTTACTCTACTTTATATACTTTCAGCATGTGCTTCGAGAATTGCCATCATCTCCCGTCCCTGCATCTTGTTGCAAGGCACTGTTAGAAGCATGTCGTAAGTGTTATTTTGGCTTTATGATCTACGTACCTTTTTAGTAATCATTTGTCAGCTTGGATCTATTGTGCATAATTTGCTAGTTTCAGACAAGAAAATTTTCTATATATAATCAACCATCTGACGTGTCATGTGAGTTGTTAAATGAGCATATTCTTGCACTTGCATGATTTTTCTTCCATGTCTATGTGAGTATGAGTTACTTTATCATCTTTATTTCCTCATATTTAAATGTCATGTCTTGCAAATTAATGCGCATCAATCAGGTGAGAATAAGTCAATAATTCCAATTTTTAAACTACACACATTTTCTTTGTTTGTAAGAAGACATTACAAAAGATTTTTCCCTCTCATAGATTGGAATGTTAATTTCTTCACCTAGACTTATAATTTGACAATCCAAATGATTAAAACAGTTTTGACATAAAACTTAGGAAGAAGTTTCTTTTGTGGAAATTGATTTGCCGTCAACTTTAAATGATCAAGTTAATTCACCGTGCAGATAAAAAATGATAGATAGATACACTAATAAGGGCTTGTTTGGTTAAATGGAGGGGAGGGATTTTAAACTGTGATTTTCTTTTCACCATTGGGAAATGGCCCAATTGTTAGGAACTGAAACTGCTCCTAGGGTTTCTGCTATGCGTGCAGCAATATGTGAAACTTTTCCCGAGCCGAATCGCCGTTTGTTGCAAAGGTATTTGGTTAAGCGTTTTTCCCCCCATTTTAATTTGAAAAAGAAATCCTTTTTTTTGGTAACACATGTGAATTACTTTAGTGGCTATTTTAATTTATTCATTTTACTCCTACCAGAATACTATTGATGATGCAAGCTGTAGCTTCACACAAAGCAGAGAACCGAATGAGCTCCTCAGCAGTAGCAGCTTGCATGGCACCCTTACTTCTTCGTGCTCTTTTTGTTGGGGAATGCGAGATTGAAAGTGATTTTGATGTTGGTGGTGATGATTCTCTTCAACTTCTACAAGCAGCTGCTGCAGCTAACCATGCTCAAGTAATTGTTATCACTTTATTGGACGAATATGACAACTTATTTGGGGTAAGTTTAATTTTTACTTATGCATGCACCGTACATCAGCTGACAAAACTACGTGCTACTTTCTCTGATTATTTTATTATTGAAAATTATATACAGCAGTCTTTGTGGATTATTAAGTTATATATCTTCTTGCTGCAGGAAGCTCGAGTGTCCCCAGATATGTACATTGAGTCAGATGAGAGCGAAACTGGGAGTGAGGGTTCAGATGTTGAGTCCTATGATGATGAGGATGATGATGATGATTATGATTATGATGAAGATGGTGATGAACTTGATGAATCAGTGGAGGAGTCTGATGCAGATGAAAACGATGATCTTGTTAGTGAAGCAAGCAGTCAGACTGGAAGCTCTAGGGAACATGACATGCCTGATGATAGGGTTGGTGACCATTTTTCAATATGTAGCAAATTATTTTGAAGCTTAGAATAGATTGCATTGAACTAAATTGAACCATAGGAAAAGAAAGTAAATTGTACAACGATTTATCAAGACTGAGTTCATCGTCCTCGGGTTGGAAAGAAAAGTTCCGGCACCAACATCTTCTATTGGACGAAAATGGGGGACTGCTTGAAATCAACTTTTCATATATATGGGATCGATGCAAATGATAAATATAACAGAAGTGAAATAAGATCCATCGATTGTGAATGGAGATATCTTTTGTATGACCGATTTCCTCTTTCAGAAAACAATAATGAACGGAGCTATCTTTTTTGGGGGCGTCGAAGTGGAAGAAGTGCGAAATTTCTCTACTTATGCCATTTACTTTAATTTTGCAGGACCATAATCATTCAATTCCAAAATCCCTAGATATGAGTGGAGATATTAAAGTCAATCAGGTGGCATCCTCAGTATCTCATGAAGTCTACCGTGTAGATATTAGGAACTCAGAAAATCTTGATATTCCAACTATCACTGCTAGTGTAGAGCAGTCAAATAAACCTTCTGGAGTACCTAAAGGCGTTTTCAGAGATGAAAGTACAGTGCATCATACAAGTTCTACAAATGCTTCTTGTATAAAAAAATCGGTAACAATGTCCAATGCCCCAGCACGTGTTTCTCAGCATCGTTTTAAATGGGGGCGTACCTCTGTGAGTTAACTTGTTCTCATGGTCAACAATGTCTTTTCGTTCTTGGAATTTATATGCTTTTCACTCATCCAAAATTGGGCAGAGCTCCAACAATTGATGTTGAATTTGCCATGCTCATTTAGTTTTCTGAGTCTAGTCATGTTTACTTTTTGCTGTTAAGTCCAAGTTATTATAACTTTCGTAATATCTCCAGGCAAGGAAGAACCTTTCTATGGAATCCATTGAATTTTCAGTTGAAGATGAGTAAGTAATTGGCATCTTCCATCTGTGATAGCTTTTCTTCTAAGTTTCTTGTGGTATCGTTGTAGTTTGAACTGTGTCTTTTTCATTGCCAAGCACCCTGTGATGCTCAATCCACTGATTATCTTTCTAAACATACATAGTGCTGGAATTGGGACGTTCGAAGCTGCCAGGACTGAATTGCAAAATAAACTTGCTGAAGATGTATGTTCACCATGACAGATGTTGCCCTCTCTCCCCAGCCCCACTCTGTTAAGGTTTTGTTACTTACAATTTCTATCTATAGATGGCAAGCCTACGGGAACAGTTGCCAGAGGATAAGAATTCTTGTGCAAATCTTGAAGCAGGGCTGAAGTTGCCTCCCGGAATCTTATCAGGTTTAACCAGTATTGATGACAAGGTTGGTCCATTTTAATTTCAAATGTGTTATAATAATGTGTTTTTTTATCTTGGACTAGAATTTAATCTCCAAACTTGTTGAAGGCTAAGGCAGACTTGGAGGAGTTGGCCTTGTTAGAAGCAGATCTCACCAGTTTAGAAAAGAAGGTCAATGATCTGAGAATGCGGCTTATTAATCTACAACATAAAGCAAACCCAGATTCTGCATCGAATTTATGTAATAAGCCCGAGCAGATTTTAAATCACGAAACAAAGCTGTATGGCCATAATTACTTACAATCTTACTACTGCATATTCTTCTTGTTTTCGCGATCTTGTTCTGCTTCAATTTCATGAAAGGAAACTTTGTTTAACAGGAAGAATAAGCCAGATACTGAAGTTATAGCCACGCCTCAATTTGGCAAGTCAAGAAGTAAGGTAAATCTCACCTGAGAATTTGCTCCGTTATCCCTGCCAGCCCATCCTTGAATACAAATATGAGAATCAAATAATTATTTGAAGCTTAAGTTGTCGGTTCTGGACGGATAGGATGATGCGGACTTTGAACTCTAGCATGTTTCTCCTCTTATCTTTTTTCATATAGATTAACTTTGGTAGGCACATATATATATATATGAAGAAGCTTAATCATGCTAAATTTCAGCTTGGCTTGTTTCCTGTCCTAAATATGGCTATATTGCAATCAAACAAGAAAGAAACACTAGTGCAAAAAAAAAAAAAAAGGCTTTTAAATCACTCAAAAATAGATTTAGATTGCATACAGAAGCGATTTAAATAAAGACAACTTAAAAGATGATATATTTATATTTATAAAAATAACACTAATTATATATTTATATTTATAAAAATAACACTAATTATACTTTTTAGACTTTACCATTTAAAAGCGATCCAAAAGAGATGGTCTACATAACTTATTTTTACTAGTTAAAGGGTTGAGAAGAGGGAAATGAAAAAAACAAACTAGGTAAGGAGGAAAAAGAAACGGGATCAAAAACCAACTGTTCAGCTGTATTTACTTGATGGATGTGTGAGGCAATGAGATAAAAGAAGAATTGAGACAGAAGGCCAGAAGGAGGTATCCCTCAAGATTTGCTTGGTCAAAAACCTGGGGCCAACACTTAATTATGGTGAATAACATAGATATATATTTGGACTAGATATATTATTTGTTGAACCTTCGGCATTTGGTACACAGGACTGTCAACTTGGAGCAGAGAATGACAGCGAGAGAAAGCTGGGATCAAGTGTCTTTCCTGGCAATCATCCACCACAAAATAGTTCTAGGAAATTTGGTACAAAGAAAGAGGCAGGTTTCACAAACTTAACAATACCGGTTATTGATTGACTTTTTTGTTTTGAATGGTGCAATCTGTACTGTTATTTTTTGTTGCAGGTCAATAATTGATGTTTCTCATTTCCCCAATCCAAAAAGAAAAGAAAATGGGAAACTTGCGCATCTTAATGGCTTTTCTGATCCATGTCATTGCTATTATCCCTGCTGCATCATCATGATTTATATAACATTGCATGGTAACAAAATTGGTGGATGAAGAGATCAATTTACTTCGCGCGGGCTAGACTAAAGAAAGTTTTGTTAGTAATCAAGAACTAACTCTTAGGCAGTGAGGCCTGTAGATGGGTTTCTGCTTTTCACTGGGCCACCCATATATTCATATTAGTATATTAGAAATTGACAGTACAAACTCAATTGATTAAAATGCTTTAACAACAGGTAGCAAACCCACTGACAAAACTGTCGTTCAGACTAAATTTTATGAAGGATAAAGGGCGCGAACCAGAAAAAGGAAAAGGATCAGAATTTCACCAATCACTGCCATCCCCAAATGCCTCACGAGGATCTGAACTTCATTCTGTAGGAATCCCAGATGAAGGAAAAGGATCTGAATTTCGTCAACCATTGACATCCCCCGGTAAGTCTCGAGGATCTGAAATTCATTCTGTTTCAAACCCAGAAAAAGGAAGAGGTCTCGGCGGTTCTTTCCAGATTCCAGATAAGGGTTCAGGCAAAGAAGGTCCGTCACTTCAAGCTTCAGATAAAATGGGAAAATCAGGAAGTAGTCACCCAGCCACCGAACACTCGGAGAAAAGGAGCCAGAATCCCCAACACTTGGACAGAGGCAGGTCAGAAGGCCATAAGGCTTATAATGTGGATAAGGGACGTTGATGGGAAGGGCGATATGTTCTTACAAGTAAAACAAGTTGAATCAGGATCCAGCTTGTCCACCTGTGTGTGTGTGGGGCATTGTTTCAGTGTTCAACAATCTTTTCTTGTGGCTTATAGTAGGAGGAAGTGAAACCTCGTCTGGTGAGGTTGATACACAAGTCCGTTTACCCCAGAAGGCATAGGTCAACCATCCCCACTATTTTTTATCTATCGAGTTCATTTTTACTGGCACACCAACGAGCTTGGTGATTCTGTGATTGCTTATTAGTTATTACATAATTCAATAATGCTGAGTTGTTTCTCCTTGGTGAAGAGCAAGCGTCCTAGGGCTGTTCTGTGTATCTATTTTCTTTCTTTAAAAAGATATGAGTTGAATTTTTTTTCAGGATAGCTTTTCTTTTACTCTTGTGTTTGTTTTCGTTAGATAAAACCTTTATTTCCTTTTTGTTTGGATGTATTGCGATCTGCGGAATACGATCTGTGCTCAGTCTATGTACTCTAAAATGAAGAGACTGAAATCATTTTTAATTATATCCCTAAAAGATCATTTTGTTTTGAAACAAAATCACTTCTTTATTAGATAAAACAGTTTTATTATTGCGTTGTTTTAGCTCATAGATGAGCATACCTGCAAAAACAAGTATATAATGTAAGGAATTGCCAAGAGAGAGAAAAATCCAGGCATAAACTCTTATACAACAAAAAATGGACCACAAAATTATTGAAATTTAAATTATATTCCCATTATCGAGTTGCACATTACCAAACCAGAATTCTGTATATACTAAAGAATAATTAATTGGCAAAAAAAATTAATTGATTTAATGGATTGATGGCCAAACGCCAACTATAATCTTCATCAAAATTCCTTGAGGAGCTTCCTAACTTGTTCGAGCGTCACAAAGAGCACCACCGTAAAAGGTCCCTGCCTTGAAATCGTAGGGATAAATCCCTTGTATAGTGCCATTGGCCCTTCAGCCTTCACCGTCTGAAGAGCACAATCTAAGGCCCCCTTGTACGGTGGCGCCGCCCCTGCCTCCACCTTCATGTTCATCACCCTTGTCTTGATTACATCCACCGGATTTGATGCTACGGCCGCCACAAACCCAGCTGCAAAACTCGCCGTCACGTGTGTCCCAAGCCCGTCCTTCATCAACCCTTTCGCCAGAATCATCTCCTTGAACTGATCGTACGACGCTAACTGTGAAGCCGTCACGATCATGGCTCGGTTCACCGTCAGCGTCGAGCCACGCCACAAGCTAGCCACCCCCTCCTGCTTCGACATGCGCGTGATCGCGTCGAACACTCCGTTGTAATTGCGGCGCTGAGCTACCGGGAGCCGACCGTCAGCTTGCATACGGACCATCGCCACATCGGCGGGGTTTCCGACGGCTGCACCAACCCCCCCGGCGATAAGCCCCGCCACAATCTTTCGGCCCACAGACAAGCTTCCCTCTTCTGGGTCAGTCCACTTCTGCTTGAGCACATCGTAAAGACCCATACGAGTAGTGGAATAGAGTGTTTGGCGGAGCATGGTGGCAGAGACTCCGGAAAACAGAGCAGAAACACCTTCAGAGCGAAGAATCTTCACACCAACCGATATGGGTCCGGCGCTAGCATGACGAGCTGCGATGCGAAGTGAGGAAGACGCATCCATTGGAATAGATTGCGATGGAAGAGCAAAAGCGGGACGAAGATTATGAATGTGATGAGAGTTAACGGAAGCAGAGACTTGCTCGCCCTGAAGTTGCATCCGAACTTTTATCAGATCGAGCGGATGAGTGCTACACCCAGCAACAATGGACGCAATACCACCCTCAACGAAACTCTTGACACCCATTTCGCTGACAGAAAAATGATCAAAGATTTGAGGGGTGGGGGAGGGATGAGAAATTGGAGCGAAGACTTGAAGAGGTAAAGATTCGAGAGAAGTGGAGTGGTGAGTGAAGAAGGAAGGGATGGAGGATTTATATAGCATTGAGCGAGTGGACTGGTTCTGGTTTGACGCGGCTTTCCATTGTTCAACGCAGCCCATTGCTCATTTATCAAAAGAGTTACTTTTTCGTCTCTCGTTGACTCGTTCGTTTGTCCGTTAATATGTTGGATTTTGCTATATTCTCCAACTTATTAGGAGCTTTATTAGGAGTGTTATATGTGGAAGTCGTAACGAATAACGGTCAGACCAGAGGATGCAATCAACACGCCCATCCTCGTTCGTCCTGGTAACCTGAATTGTTCAGATGTTTCCGTATAACTTTTCTTACAGAGTTTCTTGCTGCTATCACTAGTTTTACGAATGGGGTTCTGTAAACTGATGAGTGATGAAGATAAAATGAAGTGGAAAGAAAGGACACAAATAATCACGCTAGAAAACTCAACAATATCTCACTAATGTCACAAACTATTCTATCCATGACACCTATGATCTGAATTAGAATAGTTGTCTTTAACTTAATATGAAAATAATATACAACCTAATAAAGACTAGGACTCTTTTAAAAAAAAAATACTCATTTAATTTAAAATTCCAAATAAAAGGATAATAATAAATAATGCAGGATATGACTAAAGGATAAAAAGAATACATTCAAGATATTTTAATTATATTATTTGGATAATCTAATGGGTGGAAAAAGGGTTGAATGATATCAAAAGATATTTAGGGGTATTAGAAAATAGGATAGGGAAAAGGATATAATTTATGAATGCACACGTAACATGCAAGGTAGATCAGACCATGAATGATAATCCGATCCGATTATCAGCGTTAAATAATACTTCTGACCTTCACATATCCTGATGATAGTAAATAACTCATAATGTGAATTCAATGTCTAAATGACACTTGATACACTAATTGAAGACCGCTTTATTAAAAAAAACAAAAATTAAAAATAATTGAAAAACTCTAACTAAAACAAAAAATAAACAAACTTATAGCTGGATTGGCTCTCAGGTAATGCTTTGTGAAACTAGCAGCAGACCTTCTTCGAGTCCATTGAAATGGTTCAAGTCAATATTCACGTTCATGACATCGTACATTAGAACATGAACCTCAACCTCCCTCGTCCAAAGTATATTTTTGTGTATTAGACCTTCGGTATCGTGTTCTGACTTCTAAGCTCCCGAAACATATTTTCACCTCTTAGATCAGCATATTTCGTGTTGGGCATTCCTCCACTTGACTACTCTCATGCAAAGTCACAAAATTGCCCTTCAGGTTTATACCATAAACTCTTTGTACCTTTAATATAAATTTTCTTTTTAAAAAAAATTAAAGAATGAATATAGTTTTTTTATGAACTAATTGGTATAGAAATACAGATTTTAGAGAGGCGTTGTAACCCATTAGCATCTTGAAATCTTTTTCTAACAATGAGGCTGTGAATTCAAAGTTCACTTGATATAATGTGTGTCCTAGTTATGGTTAAAAAAAATACAAAATTAGGATTTTTCTTTATTTAATTGAGCGCCGAGAAAATAAATTAAGAATCGAAATAGAAGGAGAGAGTGAATTGAAGGCGGGAATCGTAATGAATGCTTGGGGTTGTCAGGTGGAATTGAAAAATCTGAAAGTTGAAGAGTAAGCGTCAACCTAAAAAGGCATCCCGAAATGTAATTGAGATGGCCTCATCCACATCCCATATTTTGCCGAGTCCACGCGCTCCTTACTACTAATTAGTACTAACTGCCTCATCAAATTGAATTTTCGTTTTCTTTTCTTTTTTGTAGCTACTATATAATTTAAATTAACTGGTATAATCCTTTCAAGGAATGAGAACTGAAAATCGAAGTCTAAGGCTTCATCGTGATCGGCGGACTATGATTGGTGAAAATTACGCTGAGGCCCCATAGAAAAACGGGCCATTTGCCAAGCCTCTGCCTTCCAGATCATGGATTTTATGATTCCTGAGACATTTCAAACTATTTACATAGATCGCTTGTTAACTACATCTAAAATCACTCGTATAAATTAAGATAAATTTTTTTTAATATATTTATTTTGAATTGCGTATAAACGGAAAATAAAGTCTAGAATTAGTCAAAATTTAAGAGGAGAAAAAAAACACTGTAAAAACTGAAGATTTCTCTCACTAACCCCTGTTTGGGGGCAGATTTTCTTTCCATAAGGCTAAGGCCAACTCTCTCTCTCTAAATTAACACCGGCAAAGCTGAGGCCAACTCAACCATGCATGCACCACAGAATTACATGCGAGAACACAGGGTTCGTGCCAAAGAAGGAAACCAAAAGGCCATTCCCTTTCCATGGATATATGGTCTAGCTTAAATATCGCGCCACCAACCATTTCTCTTGAATCCAGCACAAAATCTAAACTTGGTGCCACCTAAAAACTCTCCACTGTACATTAAATCCCCAGACTCTGAATCTATCTCACATCCCACCATTTCTCCCCCTCACCCCTCTCAAAAATCACAGTTACATAAATAGTTTGCTCGGATAAGGTAACACAAGAGCTCTCTATCTCTTCCTCCTCCCTCCATGCATTAATGATCGATGACCTCTGGCTCCACCCACTCACGAGTCGATCGTTATGAAGATTAGACGGTAGCTGTCAGAGGCCATCTTCATCGATCAGGGTTCTCATTTTCAGAAATGGAGGCTCAACGGTTGAGAGAGCTCTTGTCTCTTTGGTCTACTTCGCAAACTACTCGTGTAGCCCTTGTGGGTGGAAATCACACGGCATCTCGATTTTGCACTCGCTAATATAATCAGCCTTTATCTCTTTTCTCTTCCTCCTCCTCTCTTTTGTTTTCTGATTCTGTTTCTTCTACGCGCCACACTTAATTTTTGTTGCCAACAGTTGACTCGATTCATTATTATTTATGCCTTGGCCCTCTGACATGGCAGTCGTTGTCGACCTCGCTTCTTCTACCTTCCCTTTCCGATCAAAACCTTGTCATTGCATCGTTACACTTCCTAACTGTGAAATCATGAAGGCCCTGTATCGCCTCCTGATATTTGTCTTTCTTGTAGTTTCCTTCTCATACGTCAGTTCATTTGTTAATAATAAGCACTCTTCCTCCTCCTCCTCCATGACCCATCGCGAGCAATGCGTCGGGGCCGCTTTGGGTTCCGTCAACCTCGATCAGCTTCTCTCCGTGTTCTTCCGCGACTTGACTAACGAAGGTCTCATGAAGAGGGAATCTCAGAAATCGGTTTTCCTCGGCAACGCCATCGAGGAAAAATTCATCATCGGAGCTCAGGGTCTCGCCGATTACAACATCGACCTCATTGCTCTCGATGATTTGGAGAAACAGAGCTCTCTTGACGGAACCGTCGATTTCATCTTCACCTGTAATTTCCAGGAAGCTTCGAGATTTATCGACCGGACTCTGAAAACCGGCGGCGTTGTCGCCTTTCTTCTGAATGACAGTCCCTCAGCCGCATTCTACAAACCTCCCAATTACAAAGTTGCGTACATGAGGCGGTTCGACTTGATAGCGGTGGCTATGTGGAAAACAAGCGTCGAAGAAGCAAAACCCCAAACCCAGAGAAAATTGCTGTCCGGGCACGCTGCAGAGGCGAAAAAGGCAGCGTTGCAGAAACTCGAAGACGTTCTCTTGGAGCCTCCACGATCGGCATCGAAGAAGTCAAGCCGGTATTTGAAACGCACGAGGTACCTACCGGATTTGATGGGAGACTCTCTGGAGAGCTACCCCAGGCGGGTATTCATCGACGTGGGGTCGCCGGAGAAAGACGGAGGGAGCAAAAGCGACTGGTTTTCGACTAATTACCCGACGAGAAACAAGGATTTTGAGATGTACAAAATAGAGACCGTAACATCATCGGAGCCAGAGGACTCGTCGTCGGGGAAGGAAGTGGCCGAAATGGGGATGTCGGATTGGGTGAGGAAGAACGTGAAGGAGGAAGAGTACGTAGTAATGAAAGCAGAAGCAGAAGTAGTGGAAGAGATGGTGAGAAGCAAGACGATAAGGTTAGTGGATGAGCTGTTCTTGGAATGCAAGCCCCAGTTAGGGAATAAGAAGGATGAGAGCAAAAGTCGAAGGGCTTATTGGGAGTGTTTGGCTTTGTATGGCAAATTGAGAGACGAAGGTGTTGCAGTGCACCAGTGGTGGGGATAGACGCTGAGGGAGGGAGGGGGGGGGGGGGGGTTGCAGATAAAGGAGGGCATTTCATGTTCTGAGAGTAAAAATAACTACCAAATATATATCAAGGAAGGAGGTACTCCTTTTTTATTTTTCGTTGGTTTCAGTTCGTCGCTTGTGTGTTTGGCTATTCTCTTCTTTATTATTTTTCCCTCGCTTTTTTTGGGTGTAATCCGGTGGGGATGTAAATGGATGTTTGATTTGCCGTGAAAGTGGGTTATGCACCTGGATGCTGTTCGTACAAGATCAATGAGGGCTTTGAGGGATGATTTATGTATGAAAACTACGGAACAGAAGAAACAGCCTTTTATCTTATGGGCTTTTTGTTGGGACATGCTTAAGAGTATAGTGCTGAATTGTATCTCTTAAGCAAGGGCAAATATATATGGTTACGACCAATCTATTCTGCTGCTTCTATATGATCTACCTCTGATCACTTTAATCTATCAAATGCTGTTGATGACTAGCTTGATGTAGTCACCTTTGACATATGCTTGCTTCAACAATTCACTTGTATTGAACGCCTATTAAAAACTGCCACATGGAGATGATTATTTTTATTTTGTGATGTTTAATTGTATTTTCCTCTGTTTTCGCATTTGATTATTGAACCAGCTTCAGGAAGGCCACTGATGAGACATGCTTCATATTACAATTGATCAATCGTTACACTAATCGCTAACGATCATCATAAACAGAAATATTACATCAATATCTTCCAAAGCCAGCGCTTATTCACTAATACAAAAGGGCATTTTTGCCATTAAAAAGGAAAAAAGACATGACAGATTCTTTTTAGGCCAATCAAGAAGGACAGATTCAGAGCAAATAAATAAAAGGCCTAGTTACATAGCTCACGGGCGATGCCAACCCTGTTGTTCACCGTGTCGAACAAAATCCTAACATTCTGCTGCTGGTAGTTGGCAATCACATTCAACACAGAGTTAACGTTGTTGGGTGCCGCCGCCATAGCCAGGCAAGCCAGTGAACCTGAACTGCTATGGATCAGACTGTTTTCCATCGGCAGAGTCAGATCCAAACCAGTGAAATGTAATGTAATTGCCGGGGCCATCGTCTCGTAGGTCTTCACGAAGCACGTGTCAAATGCCCCCAAGCTGGAAAACGGACCTGTCACCTGCTTTCTGAACTCGTCCCTGATCGCATTGTACGCTGGCTCAACGAACCGAGTTATCACCGTCCCCGAATCTATAATGGTTCCGGATCCTGTGTAATGGTTGAACTCCAGAAGCTCACTTGGCACAGGGACCTTAACGCGCCCTACGCTCACACCCGTAAGGTTCACGTAGTACAGTGATGGCCGGTGGGGGTTTTGCAGAAGCGGGGTGGTCCGGATGCTCCTGGGTTGACCCACGGGTCCCAGTTTGAGTGACCCGGAGAAGTAGTAAGACTTGAAACTGGGCAGGCAGTAGGAGAAGACGCCGGAGTATAAATATCCGGTTTGGGAAAGCAAAGACAGAGGCCCGCGGCCTAAGCCCAATAAGCCCTGGGCTGGAATTGACCCGCCGGCGATCGCGTTGATGCAGCCGAAGGCGTAATTCGGCACGACGTTGTTGGCTAACGTGAGCGAG
>QFDD01001760.1:0-26573 GCA_006871305.1 Vachellia collinsii | reverse complement strand
TCCATCAAAAACCACGCACATTTCACACCAACTCCATTGAAACGACGAAGAAATAGAGATTCTAACTAAAACTTTCAAGTATTCGCCAGAACATAATACACTATGATGAAACCGAAGCTCACCTCGTCCTGGACTAGAGAAACACAGATTAAAACCCAAGCAGAAGATGATCATCCATATCAGAAGAAGATATTTCATCGTTGTACTGATGTGCTCTGTTCCTTGAGACTCTCTCGCTCCCCTCGATCGCCTCCTTCTTTAGTCTCGTTCTCTCATCAGAGCTCCATTGATGCAAGAACGAGAGAAGAAATTTGAAGAGACGCGTCTGCACTTTGCAGAGCAAACATTTTCTCCTCCTGCACGACTGGAAAATTTACCAGTCTTCAAAAAATCTCCTTCGGTTTTGTTGTTGACCCTTTTGAAGGAGCTGAATGAGATTATACTCTCCTACTACTGAGGCGTACCACAGGTGGTGGAGGCTCGATCGGACGGTGGAGGAAGAGCCGACTAAGTGATTATATGTTGATATGATCGTAGGATATATATAAATGGAAGGCGAAGTAGGTACTCATTAGGTTGGAGTAGTGACCTTGACATGCAACATTTTGCGTTGGCATGTGGGAGTTGTTCCCCACTTCATCCATATCATAATTATTATTGAGGCATGTAAATTTATTTTTATTTTTTTCCTTTCTTTTTTGTCAACATGTTTTTATTTATTTTTAGATTAATACAATCTTTCATCCCTTAAACTTGTTCTCATTTTCAAAACAAAAAAGTCTATTCTCATTTTAGTTTTAATCCCTAAAATTTAAAATTAGTTATTTAAAGGGTTAAATGGTCCATATTTCCATTATATTATGGGACCTAATGTTTTAAATTTAAGGAACTAAAAACAAAATAAAAGGAAACTTAAAAGACTAAAAATTATATCAACACTTTATTTTATTTGTTTTATCCAAACTATATTTGACATATGAAATATCGTCACATTTCCAATAAAAACAGTTTTATTATTGAATCTAGTAGAAGTGGCCAACATCAACATAAATATTCATTTAGTGTTCAAACTCAAGAATTAAAAAGCTATCTAATGATGCCTTACACCGTTAGATATCAACTATGTGTTGCTAAATTTTCTTAAATTTTAAGTCACTTTGTGGATAAATAATGAACAAAATTAATTAGTATAGTAATTATCTACGTACATAATAAATTAAGAAATTTGTTGTAAAGTTTCAAATATTAGAGAGGTTATTTACCAAAGACACAAGGAAGTTTTGTAGAATTTATCTCTTATACATGATATTCACACTCTTAAACTTATTTACATATAAAGAATCCATGATTATTGTGAATTTTATATAATATTTTGTACGGATAACTTTATTTTAATCTTGTTTAATAAATATATAAAAGTAATGGACAAGAGCAATATGCTTGATTGAATAAGTGAAGTCTATATTGAATTCTATTTTTATCTAATATAATCTATGAATTTAAAATATATAAAAAGCTGTATATATTATGAATAAAGTACTGAAACTTAAGAGTTTATCATCCCACCCACCCTCAACAAATTCCCTTTTAAAAAAGTCTAAATATTTTGGGGAAATCTTGAAAGAATAATTTTATTTTATGCCACTGTATTAATTTTTTAAACGTTTGACAGGAAATTAGCCACGTGGCGATATGAGATAGAGAGAGAAGGAAATAAAAAGGTGATGCAAGAAGGAGAGAGGGAAGGGCAAATTCTGGGTTAATGAAATTACGAACTTGACCTTAGAAGGAAATATGATCACAGATGATATGATGATCTAACGGTCCAAAATGGTCTGAGATATTTGTACTTTTGACCATACTTTTGGCGGGAATGGTTGCGCAATCATCGGCGCGCTAAGTGCTCAACGCTGCTCCCTATCTTAAACGGGCAGTTGGACGTACGTTCTAATTTGCCGGCATGTTTGCGTTCGCGGAGAAGTCATTTTCATGATTTATAGTTTCCAAAGATAAATAAATGAGAGATATTGTATCACAATTTATATTAACTCACCCTTACAATGTGAGCAGTAGATATTATTTAGGGATAAATTTAAAAAGTTTACCTTTATTTGATTTTATTTATAAATTATTTTATTAATTTTTTTTATGTAAATGTATAAGTTTGCCTTTTTATTTATTATATATTGATTTTACTTTTATATGTTTAAATGAGTATTATATATGGATAAAGTTGAAAAGTTGTTGAATTTTAAAATTTGTTAATGAGATTAAATATTTTTTTAATATGTGCAAAACAAATATAAGTGACTTATGTTATAGAATAAGATGAATATTTTATATACTCCATTTCACTTTTATAATTCTATTTATAAATCACTTTAATATTGCAACATAGTTCATACGACTCCCTCGATTTTTACAAGTGACATTCTCTCTAATAGATAAGATCCAATATATAAGCAACAATTTTACTTTATTTGAAAATTTAATACACTTTTCTATTTTTACTCTCAATTAATTGCATTTCTCTCATCCTTTTCCACTATCATTCTCTCTCTCACTCATCATCTTCATAGATGAAAGTATGTTTAGGAAAAAAATGTTATATCTCTTGTGCATTCAGTATTTTTAACTAATTTTAACTGTCAGTTTGTTTTGTATTATTTAGGTAACTGTTATATATAAAAAGGGTCGAAATGAGTACAAATTAAGAAAAACTTTAAAATTAATTAATTATACCTTAAAATTCAACAATCTTATAACTTTATCTATATTTAATATACATTATAACTTGTGATAATAAAGCCAATACAATAATAAATAAAAGGGTAAAATTGCACGTTGATATGCAAAATTTAATGAAGTGATTTATAAATATGATCAAAAAATTATTTCTCTCTCTATCCTGTAAATAAGACCAAAGGAGTAACAAAATAATTAATTAATAATCCATCCGATTCTTTTTATAATACATAAGTAATAACTGAATTTTATAAATAAAAAGGCTGATTAAAATTAGTTTAAAATGGTAAATAAGTGAAAAAAGAAATTTATCTATATTTATATAAAATAAAAATATATGTTTATGCTTTAAATTTACATAAATTAAGTTTAATTCGTCAAATTTATAGTGTATTTTTAATCCCTTAAAATTAATAGTGTTAATTTTATTTAATGAAAAATTATTACTATTGAGGGCTTCTTTTCTCTATTGCTTTGTTTATCATAACTTTTTGGTTACTATGCGGCAAATTGCCATACTTTGCAGATAGACAGATCTTTAAGCTCAGTATCTACATGACAAAATCCCGTGGCATAGCATTCATGCATCTAAAATATTTCCTTATCTTTAAATCAATTTGGAATTTTGGATTGTTTCAAAATAAAATAAGCACAATAAACACTTTAATTTGCTAAAATTAAAAAGTTGATTCACTTTTTGAAGAGTTAACTAACAAATTATGAGTTTATGAGTTTAAATCGAACTAATCCTAGTGAATCCTGAAATCCAACTCACTTAAGTTTTAGCTGACTAAATAAATATTAGACATTTTAATATACATATATATATAACTCTTACAAGTTTACAATTTCAATATACAATTTGAGTTTACATCCTTACGAACTACTTAAACTCTTGAGTTCTTGATTAGGTTATTGCAATTTGTATTTGAGTAGTTTGATTTTATTTGTTATTAAAAAAAGTACATTAAAGAAGAAGACAAGTTAGATATTGTTGATTATGAATTAATTAACAAAGTAAGCTTTCGGGGCAGTGGAAGTCATCTATATATGACATGAATTAATATCAATGGTTATATGGAAAAAAAATATTATATACTAATATAAGAAAAGAATATAATATTAACAGGAGATGAGATATCAACCTTCATTAATTATCAATCTCAAAATAGTATTCTTGAAGCCAATCTTTGACTAATGGTGATGTTACTAGTGCTTTTGGCTTTTCCCGTGAAATTGTGCCTCCTAATGTCCTTGCCTATAGATTTGAATGTAGTTAACGATGATTTTTTTTATGTCAATGATTATTAGTTTTAGTGAATAAAGGATTGTAAAAATGAAAATTTTATTATTTTCTTCAATCTTTAATATAAGATCCATTTTGTAATTCAATTTTTTTATTTAAATAAATTTTATATTAAAAATAAGAGGGAGTATTATATTTCTATTTTGATATATTGTTATGCAAGTCATGCATGTATATTGCATTAATCCTGAAGTTACTTTTGTTTGGTATACATGAGAATTTAAATTATATTTTCTTTAATGATCACCTATATAATGATGAGTTAAACACGATCTGATCCACTGATACATGACCCACTATCTTTACTAGTTCAACGATCAGTTCAAATGTCGTAGCTTGCAGGTTAATGCTCAAGTTTTAATATTATTGTTATTTACTCCTTTCCGTCCATAGGTCAATGCTCATGACTTTTTAATTCTAGCTAGATTTGTGTTTACTTGAAAATTGTCATTTCTTGGGGTTTGTGCCTTCTTATTTGTAACTAGCTTTTAAAAAGTGATTGATGTAATCCGAAGTAAGTATACGAGAGGAGTTTTATCTCAGCTTGCGTGAAAGTGATTTTAAAAGTGGTTGACAAACATGCTGTTAGCCATGTATTTAGGGTTCCTCTTCATTAGAGTTGATAATATAAGTTCAACCCGGATTGAACCCGCTAACCCATGGTCGTGGTGGGTTAGGTTTGAATTAACCCGTGGATTAACCTGCTAACCCATTTTTTTAAAAAAGAAATTAAAACTAATTTATAGAAAAATGTATAGACAACTTTTAATCATAATATAAACATAGGGCTTATTTGTCAACCCTCTTCAGAATCACTTTTATGTAAGTCGAAACAAAATTCTTCTCATATATTTACCTTGAATTATGTACAATCACTTTTCAAAAGTTAATCCTAAACAAACTATTAATTAATATTGGATGTTTATTGATCATTTGATTTGTGGTTTATATTTAGTTTGAATTCAATCTTATAAAATGTATTATATATGTTGAAGTTGTATTGTTTAAAATTTGAATTAGATATTTTATATTCACATTATGGTGTATTTTTATATATTAAATTTTTGAGAAAAGATTTTTCATTTTAGATATTAAAAAAAGTAAAAAAGATATTTCAAATCCAAATTAAAAAATATGAAAAAAAAAATAAAAAAAAAAGTGGAGGGGTAGATTGGACAAATCATAGCCCGCATGCAAGCAGTTATATGAGCCCGAACCGTCCGTTTAACCACATCTAGCCCTCATCATAATAGAGTTTCAAAACAGAATTATTTTCACACGTCTTGGAAAAAATGAATGGTCAACTCACATACTGGAAAACAAATAGTTTGTCAATGACAGATCGACCCACCCTGGTGTCCTCGGTGGTGGCTGCTATCCCAAGTTACATTATGCAGTCCACCATATTACTGTCGATTGTCTGCGACGAAATTGATAGGCAACGACGCAAATTTCTTATGGGGCACCTCGAGTACATCACGAAGGGTACATCGATCTGGTTGTTTAGGATGAGTTTTGCAGGAGGAAGGATGATGGCGGATTGGGACTTCATAGTGCCCAAAAGCAAAACACTGCTTTCGGGTTAGGGAATGATCAAATGAAGAGATGCATTGTGGATGAAGTTTCTAAGAGAGAAGTATAAGTATGGAGAAGACATTATCCCAGAGGTTAGCAAAACGAAGCGAGGAGTCGCAGACCTGAAAAGGTATCAACATGGCTTGGGAGAAAATCACAAAAGGGCTCGGAGGGAAAGAGGGTACTGATGGAAGCAAGGTTCAGTTTTAAGGAGGATGTATGGTTGAGAAAGTCATGACAAGCTTAGTTCCTACACGGTACTAACCATTGATGATAACGTTAAAGAATTGAAGGTTGCAGATTATGTATCGTGCTCCGGGTGGTGGGAATGGCATAAAATGGTTGACCTTCTCCCAAAGACAACTTTAAATAATGTCAATAGACACTGCCCAATCGTATCAGGTGGTTTAGACGACACCCTGATATGGAAGCTGCACTAGTTGTGAGTTCACGACCAAATCGGCTTATAAACTTCTTCGCAGACAAAACCAAGTGCCACACAGAAGGCTGCGGAAGAAAATTTTGAAACTCCAAATACCCCAACACTGTGAAACTTTCCTATGGATTCGTGGAAGGGAGAGGTTGCTTACGAAACATGCACGAGGACAAAATGGTTCTTTGTTGGATGGTTTCATATTCAAAATTGACAAGGAAACTTGCCTTCATGCAAAACTCTTAGGTATTCTATTGAGCCTCAAAAGAGCGTGAAACATGTACTGATACAGCGTAGTGGTTAAAATAACTTGTTTGAAAGCAATAGAGCTGATTGCTATTGGATAGAGTGAAGAACAACCGAAAGGCGACCTTCTTGAAGGGATCATGAGAAAGAATGGATCAAGATTGATCTACAAGGATCTTAGTGGTGCAACAGAAAGAATAACAACGTAGCAGACGACATGGAGAAACATGCTCTAATCATTATGAAGGAAATAAACATCTTTAATTCACCTCCTGATTTTATTGCAGAAATCACCCCAATAATCGTGACTATTATCAGTTCGTAGGATTTTTAACCGGAATGAATTTATAGTCATTCTCTTTTATCATGAAAAAAATAATATTTGTTAGTAGGGCGTTTATAATATATTTTCATTTTATTAAGCAAGGATACGAACGAATAGTTCAGTTTCAAATGGTTCTGTTTCTGACACGCCTGTGAAGAAGTGGACGGTGTTCGACAAGTGTTCACTCTGACGTTAAAGTTGCTTGCTACCACTTCTTGGCTCACTCTGCTTCAAAACTTCCTATTACAGTAACGAGAGGGCTGCTGATACTGCAATAACCTCTTCTTCCTTAGGCTTAGGGTTGAGCTCCTCACCCTCCAATGTCAGCATTCGCTTCTCCCATCACCGCCGATGATGATGACGACCATTCCGTTAGTCAGTTCTGCGTCCCCAACGCCGATGCCATTGCATCCGATAATCCCGATAAGGATCAGAATGGTTTCTTCTTTTAAATATTTATTCTTTACTGGTTTTTTTTTTTGGTTATAATCTTTACATGTTGTTCTGATCTTTTTCTTGCATTATAATTTCACTTCGGTAGAGACATGTACTTGAAGCCTTGAAGTGTAACGCTGTGAGTTGTTTGGCAAATAGAATTGAGTTTTGCATTACATCGGAGAATGGAGGGTTCTATGCGATATAGATGTTAGTGTTTTTCATTCTCAAAATCAATCAGATTAGTTGTGTTGGGCTTTGCTCTTAGTAGGAGATGCTAGAGAGAGAAAGGTAGAACTCGATAATGATATTCTTCCACATATCAAATCTTCAAAATCGATGTACAAAGCAATTCTTGAATAGGCAGGTAAATCCCAAAGTCAATTTTGGTCCTAATATCACAAACTCGCTTTTGAGTTTTGAGGTGGTAGAAATAAAATGGGGATGAAAACCATGAATGGTGGACGATTGATCGAAGAAACAACAGCAGTAGTAAGTCAGAACCTACAATAAGAAATGGAGTGACCGGATTTTCATCTAAAGTTGATCTGCATTCCTGTAGCTGGGATGAGGCTGAAGTTGAAGTTTATCAATCACTTCATCCCTCAAAGCTGTTTCTGAATTTTCTTGTTTACTTTCAAGATAATGCTTTCTTCTTGCATACACTAAATTTTCCCAAGTCTTTCTCTGTAGGGCAATGTAGAGAATCCTCCTTGATAACATTAACGTCTTCATCCATATCAAATGGGCTATCTAGATACTTGAATATCAGTGTTTGATAGATTCATTGAGCTCCTACTGGGAGCTTCCTTTATTCCATTTCTCCCACTTCCCAACCTAAATTTTTTTTTTTGAACATGAAATCATTGCAAATGTTGTTCAAGTTACTTGACCGTTTTAGGAAAATGATGTGGCCTATGGGCAACAAGATTTTGGCTATTAAATTAGCATTGGATTGGTTCCAATTGATTTTTTCCCCTTCATCAACTCTATAAGAAAAGTGGCCTCAATTTTATCAAACTTCGTTCTAGTTCAATCCAACTAGAACATTGTGATCATATGAGTCATAATTTGAATGTCCATTGCTGTTACTAGAATAGAAGCAAGGAAAAGAAAATTATTAATATTTCCTTCCAAATGGTACTGATCTTGACCTCCATCTCTTATTTTCACAATGAAGAGTAGTATCCTTCAAGATTTATGTCCACTTTGTTTATTATTCCTGGCCTTGAACAATAATAGGGACATAGATGCATTATTATAAATCAAACCAGTAAGGATTCATTACACAGACTTCTAAATTAGTACCCCACATATCTTTTTTTTTGTCCCTTGCTCATTTTCCTTACAGGGAGAATGCTTTTCTTGATAAATTAATCTGGAGGCCTAAAGCTTCTTGCAAGGTTAATCCTTAATTTGGACAGCAATATTAAAGAAGATTATTGTAAACGACCTGTTACTGATTTGCAGGCAGCCAGGCACAATGTTGCTCTTTCTACTGACATCTGTGTAACATATAAATCTGATTCTAAAAATTCTTCCCATTTATATTGACATTGTCCAGCAGTGACATTTCTTTGGAATGACTTATTTGGAGCTTTGGATGGACATCTGAAACTTTGTCCAATTTATTTTTACATTGTCCAGCAGTAACTTCCACGTACCTTTGGAATATGTTATATGGTATTTTTGGATGAACATTGTGTATATCCCAGTACATTGGAGCAGTTTCTCGTGATTCATCTTAAAGGTTTTTGCTACAAGAAAGAGAACACAATTGTGTGGGGCCATGTGCACCTTATGTAAGATATTATATCTTCTGCTGGATTATGTGCCACGTCTGCTTTCAGCTGCTTTGAATTGGTATACCTCTATAACACGTTTTATTTTACAGTCCAGTATTCCACTATTTTCTTGTAGGAGGTTGTGAGGTACTATGATTCTGTTGTTGCATGTCCTGATTTGGAGATGATTATTTCCTTTTATATATTTCTTGAGTTTTCTTGTTTTATCCTTTTTTTTAAAAAAAAAAAAAGATTTGAGTTCGGTCATGATGACTGTGAGGCCAGAAGGGAACTTGATTCCAGTTTCAACTGCAGTAGGAAACCTTGAAGTGACATCACCATCTCATTTGCCTCTTATAGAAGGGAATGCAGCCATGGCTGAAGTTCCTGTTCCTTCATACAATGTACCTACAATTAGAAAGAAAGATTATCAACTGAAACATAAACTTTCAAGTAGTCCAGAATCAAGAAAAAATACGGATTTGGAAGATGACAAACATCAAGTATTAGAAACTGATGTGGAGAATGCTGGATCCCTTTTGCAGCGGAAAACCTTCAGACGATATAGTGAACCAAGTTGCAATTGCACTTCATATTTTTGTGGTGTTAATGAGAATATAAGTTGTGGGCCTTCTAGGCCATTTACAGGCTTTGGAAAAGATGGGACTATTGACTTGCAGGGAGATTGCGTTTTTGAGAAGGCTAGTGGTGGACAAAATCATATAAAGCATATTAAACAGTTGAACATGGAATCACTAGACGCTATGAGCCCAACGACATCAAGGTTTGGCTATTCTTGTTTAGCATGATATATTACGTATGCTCATTGTTGTGTATCCATAGCTCATTTTTCATAGCATAAATAAGGTCACTTAATTTCTGGCCGTTGGGTTTTCCGGGGGCCCTTCTGGCTTGAGGACCAGAGATCTGTCTCCCTGTGATGAGATTAAAGTTGAAAACAAGCGCCATGCAAACATATGTGCTTTTTATGCCAAAGGATGGTGCATCGGGGGTAATTATTGTCATTTTGCTCATATAAAAGATCCTGAAAATAAATCAGCCCAGCAGACTGAAGGAGAATTGGTTACTCAAAATTGGAAGAGAGAAGCAACCAGAGGAAGGTATATTATTCACTTGTATCGTAAGATTGTTCAGGAAGCTACTTTGCATGCATCTTTGTAATGAAAATATTGTCCTGTAACAGGTATTGGAGATGATGTTAAGAGATCAACGATGCTTTGTTCTCACGATCCTTTGGCTGCTACACAAGAAATAATATCTCTGTGTTCATCTGAATTTTCCTTAAACCCAATAAAGAAAGAAGTAGGCCCAAGCTGGCATCCAGATAAAAGTTGGTCTGTCTCTTCTTTCCCTGCCTGTCGAACCCCTACTGGGGAAATGACTACCACTCAAGTCGAGAGTCATTCATCTAACTTAAAAATGGCTACTCACCTTCCAACTACATGTATGTCACTGTCTCAGGACTCTCAACATGTTTGCTCCCAATCAAGATGTTCATTGTCTTTAGGTGGATCCTTAAGTGGAAGCTCTATAGATTCTCAACAACTTTTGAACAGTGGCGTGGCATATCATGACAGAAGATCCACTTTCTCTGGTTCAGAAAGAAAAGGTTTGGCTCTAGGTGGTTCTTTTGGGATTCCACCACACCCAACTGGATGTAAATTAAAATTCTCTTCATACGATTGGGAGTCATCTGTACCTTTCAAACCATCCTTTTTTATTACTTCTTCAAGTAGATCATCTGTAGAAGGTAAAAAAGACCCTTTTCATGGTAGTGTAGAGATACCCAATTTAGGGGATGGATCCTTGAAAGATTTCATTTTATCTCAAAGGTCATCCATTCAGACTTCATCTCAGGTTCCTGCAAATGGTGGGTCTGTTGAAGCTGAAAATCAGGGATCAGATCTTCGTGGGGCCAAAAGTTCTGTATCTTCCCATAGAAGATGTGATAAAACTGAGCTAGAGAATAACTGTGTTCCTCATGGAAAAAGCTTCGTTACAGCTGAAACAGGTAGAACAGCAGCAAGATATCTAAATTGCCAATTTGGAAGGGTCGGCATGGGACTAAATACCTTTGAAGATGTTAAAAATATAGGAAAAGAACAAGCTGAGCATGATGCTAGACCTCAAGTTGAAGTCATATAATACAAAAAACAAAAAGTAGATAGGGAAAAGAAAAACAGTAAAATGGATAACAATCTTCAGAAGGATATTGGCATGCAGATAGAATCAACGGAACTGAGAAATTTCCATTTCGCACTTGTTGATCATGTGAAAGAGATTTTAAGACCAGTTTGGCACGAGGGTCACCTCAGCAAGGATGCACATAACATGATTGTTAAAAAATCAGTTGACAAGATTATTAGCACCTTACAGCCTCAGAAAATTCCACCAAATGAGGATTCTATCAAGAAGTACCTTTCTTTTTGTCAGGTGAAAATTGCAAATCTGGTCAAGGTAAGTGTCTTCGTTTCTTTAGATAGTATTGTTGATAAGGTGTGGATGAACATCACTTTGATACATCACAAACATTTTTCTTATTTGCAGGAATATACGAGTATATATGGCCAGGTTTGATATGGTCACCCGTGTACGTTTGTTGTACAGTTCGCTAGCAGTGTGTAAGATCCAAATATGTGTGAACTTTTATCTCATGGACCCAAAAAAAAAAGGCTTTTATCTATAAGAGGTCATCTGTTTGATAGTCAAGTTTGTAAAGAATATCAAATGCTCCTTCAAGAGCTTGCTCAGTTGCTTGTTCCATTGTGGAGTAAACTTGTAGGGATTGAATAACCTACAAGTGTTATAGAAGTCTAATGATAGATTTACAATCTTTCATCTACTTCTTGATTCTCTAGTATATATATAAAAAGCTGATCAACTATTTGAGGCAAGTGGCATTTATGATTGGAGAAATTACGTATAGGTTCTATAGAACAGAAAAAATCACTATGAGGTCCTTGGAAACCATGAAATTGAGTTAGAATCCCATGGGACCTGGGTTATATTAGTTGTAAATGTAAAAAGACTTTCTTGACCTCTTCTCCTTCATGTCTTTCTTTCATAACGAGGGGCAAAGAAGTCTTTTCATATTTGCAATTAATATAATATATGTCGTGTAGGATTCCAACTCAATTTTATGATTTCCAGGGACTTGATAGCAATTTTTTTTTTTGTTGGGATATGTATGTAACTTCCCCTTTATGATTTATCCTAGTCTTCAAATATTCAAAATCTGCGGCCAAAAAAAACAAATATTCAAAATCTGTGATGAAAAGCATATGGGTAGTTTCTTACTATCACTACTTCTTATGATGAAGCATTTCGAAATTCATGATATATTACAGACTCTATGTGTTCTTCTCCTGTAATATGTATATGTGTATATATTATCGACCCTGTAATATGTATTTTCCATGGAAGTAGAGAAGAGAATGTGCATATACTGATAAATGATAATGGTAGCATTCCTGTTCAATATTTCCTTTTCAAAGATATTTCAGGAACTGATTATTTCATTTATTGCTATTGTTTAGTTATGCTTCTCAAAATCTCAATCTCAAGTGTTGATGGTTAGCCCTAAATATAGATTCCGTTATCTACTGACAATTTAGTTAAATTTGAACTATTGAGAGTCAGATCAAGTGAGAAATTAATGAAGTTGGAAATGAGCCTTAAAACAAACGAGTAATCAGAAACTCATTTAATATAACATCCATGCCGCCCCCCTCTCCTCTCACTCTTTCTCTCACACACACACAGTCGCACACTTTTTGTGATTAATAGAAAGAATACCCATTTACAAGAAGCCTTATTTCCTTATCATATAGCGTATAAAACGACTCCTAGACTAGGAAAGTCTAATCTTTTTTATGACATAAATGTCTAGGAATAAAGAGAATGCATATATAGAGAATCTATAAACCTTGTGTCAATGAACTTTGGCTTTTGGCTTAAAGGCATGGCAGTTCCTGCATGGTGACACCAAAGTCTTGAAAAACTTCCCACCAAGAGACTTGCTTCTTGGTCTTCTTCCTCTCTCAACCCCATCAAATTTCCTTGTATTCCCAGTACCCACTCTCTGCCCATTGCCATGGTGAGCTGATAATAATGAACTCAAGGATGAAGTGTAATGATGATGATCTGTGTGATTTGATTGAAATGAAATGGCCTGTGGTTGATGTTGCTCATTGGAGATTAGCAGATTAGCAGGTTTTGGTTTAGCTTTCTTCACTGAGTTTGCTGCTGCAGATTTTGGGGTTGGTTTATTCACAATAAACTCAAATTCTGGGCTCTGTTTTGTAGTCTGATCATGTTGTTGTTTGGTCTGGTTTAGAGGAACAGAAGGTGATTTGGATTGCTGGTCTTGAATGGAGACAAGGCCACTGAAAGAGAGCGAGTCTGGTGAGATGTTATCAGCTGCAAGAACATATGAAGGAGGCTTGTTTCCATTGAAGGTTCCCATGGAATTCAGGGATTTATGATCAAAGTGGCCATGTGGGCGGAAACTTTTATATGTAGAATGTGGCTGCAAGTTGAAAGCATCTTGTGATCCTTTTGTTTTGTCCAACAGATCCTTTTGCCTTTCTTTTTTTTTTTTTGGGGTGTTATTTGCCGCCTTGAAGTTGTTCCCCTATTTTTCAAACTATTGATTATTTTTAACTTATACAGTTTTTAAAGCCACAATTGATGCCAATCGAACCAAGTCAAACCACATTGGTATAATGTTCTCTTAACATTAATTTTTTTTTTAATTATATACAAGACTCAAACTTGGGAGTTTCGGACAGAAATTTTATGGGTTAGACACTAACTCGGTCTGATCTTAAACATTGTGCAGTTGTAGTTTTGATAGTAAGTGTTGAACCATTTTGATTGATTGCCATGTGTTGCATTTAATTCTTTTTGTTTCCCTTCTTTTTATATGAGATTGGAAATTTTTCAATGAGTCTAATTTCACTTGTTTCATTTTAGAAGTAAAATATAAAGCAAATCAATCTCTTAACTATATGTCAGCTTGAAACTTGATTACATTTTCTTTAGAAAATATTGAATTTGAATTGTTCGCAAGATAAATATGAACATGATCTTGAATAGATATGTCTCGTGCATTTTTCCTTGTGTGAGCACCTGATCTAGATTTGAGAAACAATAATACTTATCACACAATAATAAAGATTTTAGTGCAAGGCATTTAAGATTATTACATCTTAAATTCCCATTTTTTTAAATGACTGAAGCACATTCCAAATTCCAAGTTTTAGTGCGTCAATGATCACATATTCACATCAATGATTTTACTATAATCTCTATTACCAACCCAGAAAAATTTTTAATTTTATACGACCTCATATATGTAGTGTCAAAATACAATTTTTTTTCAAAAAAAAATCTCAAATATAATAAATGTCTTCTTAGATTTGAACTTACAACCATTTGACCCCTCATCAGCTTCAATTTGGCGTGGAGAGTGGTGGATATTACAAAGGAAGAGTAATATAAAATAAGCTAAAACCCTTTGTCAATGTCATTTCAAGTCTCAATCAAATTAGAATGATACAAATCCATTAACTTAAATTTATGTTTTTTGTCCCTTTGAGTTTGCCCCTACAGTGCTTGTATTAATCCTATAATTTGTTTAACCAGCTGATCTTACGAGGTTTTGTTTGCATATTGGTAACAAAATTTAAGATTCTTATTTTTTTTCGTAAACATAGATAAATTTTTATTAGAGACAGTCATGTACAAAGCACTATTAGACACTAAATGTGAATATCTCTTCTGAAGATTCAAATCTTGATTTATTATATTGTGAGAAACTAACACTTTTATTAATCACATTGGTAACATTAGCATTTCATTTTGGCCTTAAATGTAAAACTTTAATATATTTTGTTTTCTAAATTTTTTTTTTCAAGTTATTTTTATTAATTACCTATATTAAAGGAGTTTACATGAGTAATCGCCAACATATGTTTTTATAACTAATTAATTTTCTTAATCTTTGTAAACATTAGTTTAGTATCGGAGGGGTATTTAATATAAAATAAAAAATTTATAATGAGAAATTATTTTCAAGACATGAAAAGAATGTAACCTATTAAAATTATGGGTAATGCAAGAAAAAATGGGTCTAATTATATTTTTAACAATGCAAATCTCAAAATGTTGGAAGTTATATAATCTTGAAAGTTGTAAATCTTTTGATGGACAAAGTTAGACACTTAATACTCGAATTTTATGTGACTTATCATTACATGTAAAGAAGCAATTGCCAAGTTTATTAGGGAAAGAATAAAAAATCCATAAAACTAAATGAAATTCAAAAATTTAACAAACATTTCATAAAATCTACTTATAAGCTCTTAAAATTCGATTCAAACTTGCACTATGTGTTGAATATACTGACGATATTTTAGATTGTCTTAATTAGATTTTTAAGACCTAAATATTCGTACTCTTAATTTATAAATAGTATGACTTGTAATTTTATATTCCATATTAATACTAATTAGTCTGTGTATCATATATTTGTAGGGAAGTTTGATGTTTATCACTTATAAAGCGTGTAGTTTTGAACAACAATTTATACTAATGTTGATAAAAAGGGGTCACACATTCTATTTTATGAATCCAGTAAAATTAATTAATACATTACCTTTAATTCTTAATATAAACATCAGTTGACTTTTTTAGGGAGATTAAGAAAAACTAAATAAACTACTTTAGATTACATATACTCTAAAAATATTTATACGTATCTTTAAATTATATATCAGTTTATAAGTCAAAAAAATAATTTTAAAAAATGATAAATATAGTAGTTTATATAGTTTTCCTAATATATTCAAAAATATATAAACAACTGGAGTTTATATTAAAGATAAGAGGTGTGTATATATATATATATGATGCAGTTAGAAATTGTCTTCTCTATTGTTTATTTCACTTGACCTTTAGTTTAACACCGACGGTTGTGTTGAACAAAAAGGCAAGGAATCCAATAATGAGAGTGATGTTAATAATTTGATGATGATCTTCTAGAAAGAGTGTACATGTTTAGTTCCTAACGAAAATATTAGCTGATTTATTATTTTAAATATATAGAATGAACACTGAAAGTTAAATATTTTGTCGTGTATGAAGCCAACTTTTATGTGTATATAGAGATCAATTAAACCAAACAAATTAAACTTGCTTTTGATTAAAAGTTACTCAAATTATTTTGAATGCAAATTCTATTAGGGCACATAGCCGATTATATATTCAATAAGTTATACATTATTCATCTAATAGGCGACACCAAAAAATTTAGTGAGCTAAATTTTAGCGTTTCAAAAAGTTAGGTTATATTTCATAGTTTTAAAAAAATAGTTACAGAAACATTTATAAAATATCTACACTCTTTTGGATTCTAAAATTAAAAGAACTAGTGGATGGATTTATTTTACTCATAGATGTAATATCTCAATTCATTCAATCTCTCAAATTTACAATTTTTTTCTTAACTGTTCTACTTATTAATTATGCATATTGATAAGTTTTTTTCCAATACAAATTATTAAAAAAATACCCTAAAAAATCAATATCTATATTTTTATAAATAATTAATTTTTTAATCTTTCGGCAATTTAGCTATGTAACTTCTATGTTTAGGAGCCCAAAGGGTAATAAATTTTTGACTTTGATTAGTAGTACGATTTAAAGAAATGTTTTAAAAAAAGGAGATTGAATATCTATTTCAACGCATAGATGCATTGAATTAAAATAAAAAAAACAGCTTATAAATTAATGTTTTCCCCCTTGCTTTCGATTGTGTCCTAAAACATACTTAGCTTAAATGTCAAATTAATTAATAGGAACCATTAAAACCATAAAAGAGGTACTATTTTGAATATTGAATGTGTATGCATGGCTTGTACGTAAACAATAGTGTGTCTTTCTAATTTTTTTTTATATGTTGTAATTATATAAGTATAAAAAAAACGTCAACATCATTTCTAATATATATTCTGATGCTGCAAAGTTGATATTTCAAGAAGATTGAAGAGGTAAAGGCCACCTTTGACCCTTCATAGGTACAAGAGACTTCTCTAAAATATGAATTTTATTGGCTCCAAATTAAATAAAATAATTAAGCAATATGTAAGATGGATCGAAGTAATACTTTTCTTCCCTTGATACTTTATTCATCTGCTTCGTTTTACTAATTTATTAATGATGATAAAAAAAACAATTCCTCTGAATTTTTATACAATTAATACCATCAATTTTAGTCCGACAAATAATAATATTCATAATATCATATTTACAATTCATTTTCAATATGTTTCATACAAAATAAAAAAAAAACATTAAATCTCATCAACACTACCTTAAAATAAACAAATTTTAAATTTTATTCTTATTTAATATCCACTATAGTATACAGGAAAGCAAAATCAATATATAAAGAATTATGGATAAAATTGTACATTCACATAAAAAATTTAATATGGAGACTTATAAATAGAATTAAATAAATCATTTTTTTCTTCACTCTATAAATAGAATCAAAGGAGTAAATTTTATGGGTTAAGATGCAAAAAAATCCATGAACTTTTATTAAAAGTGCATCCAACACCATATACTTTTTGAAAGTGTAAAGATGTCCATGAACATTAAAATGTGAGCAAATAGCTAAAATTATTAAATATAACATAACACCGTTATATACGTATATGAAAAAATAGTGTGGGCACACCATAAAAAAATAATTGTGTTAAGTTATTTTAACGATGTTAACATTTTTACATCCATTTTAAATGTTCATGAATATTTTTATACGTGTAAAAAGTATATAATGCTTGGAGTATTTTTTGTATAAATTTATGGGCATTTTCACACCGTAACACAATTTTTATGGACAAATTTCGGTGTGGGAAATAGCAATACAGATTGAAATACAAAAAATAACAAGATGAGCAATACACATGCATGCTGCTTATAAAAAGTCTAATCTAAAGCAACATGTGTGTATGGGGGGGGTGTCTATAAACAATTTAATATATCTGTGCGCGAGCTTGCGCTTTTGTGAGGTTTATAATCATACCATAAATTTCAAAATTTGTCTCTCTTCCTTAACATTTCTTCTTTATGTGATTGTAAAATAAAATAAATTGAAATAATTGAAAAGAAAATCAGCAACAAAATGTCTTTATTGAAGGTCAAAAACCAACGTTTTGATTAATTAATATAAAGGCAAGGAAACCTTATCCCACTAGATATAATTGGCTATATGAATTGTAAGGCACTATTCTACTCTATCAACAATGAAATTTTTGGTAACCAAAAAAATATCAATTTTTTAAAAAAAAATATCATACCTGTAAGTTGGTTATTTGCTTAGATATGTACTGTAAGTTAGTTATATTTACACTACATTCGCATTGCCTTGCCAAAAAAAAAAAAAAGTGTTATTATTTCAAAAAGGAAAAAAGTTTTATTAATTCAAAAATCAAGTGCAAGATACAAATTCCCACATGAACTAAAAAAGACTAATAAGAATGATATATACATTGACACCATATCTAAAAGAACACATCATACAGGACAAACGAAAGAAAATAAAATCTAAACACATTAACAATAGAGCACATGATGGTGGAATTATGTCCAAAACCGCAATGCATTTATTTGGCCCATAAGCATTTAGAAAAACACAGCCCAACACTTGTTGTTATAAATTTCCAACTCAATATCCGCTGTGATTACCAACAAGAGTTGGTCCGAGTGGTAGTGGCTCGACCCCCGTAAGGATGAGAAAACGTCTTCGATTCCCAGGAAGCGCTCTTGTTGGAAAAGGATAAACCCGGCCTATGTGGGCCGTACTCTACTCCTCAACTTCGGATTAGCCTAGCCTCCCCAGTTTGGTGGTCGGAACACCGAAGGGTGGCAGCTCTCCTCCAAGGGGAGAGTTTAAAACCATCTATACCTAAAAAAATATCCGTTGTGATTTATCAATGGAGTAGATTTAGTAGAATTGGTTAGTTCATCACAATAAAATGAATTTAGGTTTGAATATTCACTGAAAAATAAATCTCTACATTTAATACCTGATGATATCTCAAACAAAATTAATTCCAAAAAAGAACACTCTTACCTATCAAAAACTCGTACTGTGATTTTGAGGTTTCCTTTAGTTTCCATTAACACCACACACCAAGGAAAATTCTCATGTCTTTGTTACAAACATGTAAAAAATAATTGTCCCTCCATATCCTTACAACCAAAAAATACACTTAATAACTAAAAAGTCCTAATAATAAGCAAGGAACACCAAATTTTATCATTACTCATCGTTGCATACTTTTCATTTGTTATTGGACTTTTAGATATCAAATCTTAACATGTCAACCCATTCAAATTTTGTATTTACTTGTCATTGTATATTTCTCATTTAATTTTAAGTTGGCATTTGGTTGTTCCAACTTTTGCACTACTTGCCCTACGTTAGTGGACTAGCCCACTTTGTTTTTTTTTTTTTGAATATTATTGAAAAAAATTCAATGACATAATTAATAGCTAATATGTCAAAAGGTGTAAGTAATTAAAATAGCTTTCTTTTTCACTGGCTCTCTATGAACCAAAAAGCAAGAGGCTTTGGAGGCCATGCCAGGTAAAATGGTCAGGGACGATTAAACTAAATATTTGGCATGAAGATGTGTCTTCACTTGAACACGAGAGAACAGAAACCCTTAATTTGTTAGCTGCTTTAATTTAATTAACAAATGCGAAAATAACCCTTTTGCTAGCTTAAACATCCAAAACTGCTCATCATATCCAAAAGAAAGAAAATGGAAGGATAATGCCATTCTACTTTAATTTTTTTTTTTATCATTCTAAGTAATTACAACTTTTATAGTTCTTCTCAATAAATATCATTCCTTTCATCTCCTTCAATCTAATTTTCCCTTTAAATAAATTCATCATCACTTATATGTCCTTTGTGGTTTCAATTTAGTTATAAAATTTTTATTTGTCAATGATAAAAAGATTGTCGCTTGGTTCAAGTAATTTTACTTTTTTACTTTCTAGGAAATTATTTTTTTACAAAATATGAAAGATGATATCTAATAAAGCAAAACATAAATTACATGTGATACACTAATTTAATGTAAATAACAGTTTTTTCAAAAGGTAGGTGTGCATGAAAAAAGTCTTATGACCGACACTAAAACCCTTTCACAAAGTCTACATTAAAATAGGATTAGTCACTGGGAGATACCTTAATTCGGCAATGCCACTGCCTAACTTGCTTACTGGGACGGGGTCAAATCATGGGTTGGTTTGTATTACCATCATTAATTATGATTTTGAACACCCCTTTAACTTTTCTCCCACAAGAAATACATTTCATACTAATCTTTTTCATGAAGTGTTGATCTTAATGGACTATTTAGATTGATTTTGGATAGTCTAGATTTAATTTAAATTTTTTATTTTAATAGATAGAGAAATTGAAATAAAAATAATGTTATGTTTGATATTTCTTAAAAAATAATTATCATTAAAAATTGCATATTAAAAATTTTAAACATGAATCTTTTATATAAGATTTGGAATGGTTTAGATCTCATCACACCATCCTTATAATTAATAAGGATCTAAAACCACGTGCCACCCCAAGAAAAAGGGGAATTATAATAAGATATAAAAAAAATGATTTAGTTGCCAACAAGTTTAATTACAACTGAAAAGTATACAATGATAACTTTAAATACAAGAGTGACAACATGCTTATACTCATCATTTATCATTAGAACCTCATAATAATTTTGCAATGAAAAAAAAATTATCACTACACATACATCCTTCCCATAACTTGCTAGTAATAATGACATTCCAAAGTTATCAATTAATTCTTATAAAAAAAGTTATAAATTAATTTGTATGGTTAAATCTCGGCATTCCAAAAATATTTCAATAGAGAGTGAAACAACACACCGAAGGGAAAGTCCATGTATATAGTAATAGTTAATAATATTTGTCATGATATCTTCTATTTTTATTTATAAATCCCTTACGTTATGTTTGGTTAAATTAAGAAAAACTTTAAATTTTATTAGCTCAATTTTAAAATTTAATAACTTTTTAATTCCACCTATATTAATTACACCCTGCTCCAAGTGTATAAAGTCCATCCGATAATAAATCAACAATGAAAATGTGTATTCATATAAAATATTTAATAATGTAATATAAAAAATAACCTCGCCCTTATCATTGCTTTATAAATAGGATTAGAGTAGGATGTTGGATTGAAGAAGTTAATAGCTAGAGTGAATAGTATAGAGAGGAAACTCTGAACCAGGAGCAAGAGAGCCTTCATCCATGGAGTATGCTCTGAGCCAACTATCTCTATACAGTAAGTATGAGATAAGAAGGAGGGATCCAGATCCTAAATCTTGTGCTCTCTTGGTCATTGACATGCAAAACTCCTACTCTCCCATCGCCGAACCCATCCTCTCCAATCTCTCCACCACAATCCATCTCTGTCGGAACGCCTCCATCCCCGTCATCTTCACGCGCCACTGCCACAAGTCCCCCGCCGACTACGGCATGTCCGCTGAGTGGTGGAACGGCCACATCCTCCTCGACGGCACAACGGAGGCGGAGCTCATGCCGACGCTCGATCGGAAACCGGACGATACGGTGGTGGAGAAGAGCACTTACGGCGCGTTTAGGAACACTCATTTGGAGGAGAAGCTTGTGGAGATGGGAGTAAAAGAGGTGATTGTGACGGGGGTGTTCACGAACCAGTGCTGTGAGATGACGGCGCGTGAGGCTTTCGTGAGAGGGTTTAGGGTTTTCTTCTCTGCGGATGCGACGGCGACGTTAGATTCGGAGCTCCATGAGGCCACTTTGAAGAACATGGCTTTTGGGTTTGCTTATTTGGTAGATCGTCACAGGCTTCAACATGCTCTCTCTCCATAAAAAGAAACCTTCAAGCTCATATCTATGTGCTTTAAAATAAAACTTCTTTCTGAGCCCCGCCGTTTTCTCCTCCCCTCACCGCCGTCTGCCACCATCTTCTAGAGGCCTATTTGAGGTTTATGGTTTCAGTTGGCTTTCCAAGTTTGTCTTTTTCAGTATGTTACGTCTTCAAGACAAGGCTTTTGCGATATATATGAAGATTCACAAAGTTCCCTTGTAGTGGTTTTGGTTTCTGTTGGTTTCGTATGAGTGGTTACATGTTTGTGATGTTTCTGTTATAAGTATCTGTTTGGTTTTTGTGTTTGTCTTAGTAACATTTTGGGTTTCAATGTATCTTACAATATTAAGGTTCTAATACTGAAGCCTACCAATTTCTCTTCATTTTTTTTTTCAACTTACAAATGAACTATGGTCTTTTAACAAAATCTGCGAATCCTTGATTAAGGCTCCTGGCGGATGATGAATTTGTTAAAAATATAGACTTAGTGGAGATAATCATGTTAAACCCAACCCAATAATAATAAATATTTTATTCCAAAAAAATACTCTTGTTTACTATATTTTTAACTAGGAGGTAGATTTAAGCCAACAAAAAAAATCATATAAAGATCAACTACTTAGTTTCCATGTTTCTAACAACTCTCTACCATATTTTAGGGATAGATTAAGTAATAATGCATAAGAAAAGGTAGGAATAATAAAAAAAAAAAGTGTGCAACTTTGACTTTACCTCAAGGATCTGAAGTGAAGACATTGCCATTGGAGGGGAAGTTAAAGTCGACATCGTCAGTGTCGTGCCAACAAGCTGATCATCCGAACGATAGAAACGAAACAGTTCAGAACTAACGTTACAGGTCGAATACAGATCTCTTCTTCCTGCCAAACGCAATTGCCCCACCCAGACAATTTCTACAATCTTCCGCCGAAAAGGTCCGGCGTGCACTGAGCCAAACAAAAACAGAGTCTGAGACCCAAATATATCAGCTTCTTTCCTCGCATGCTTCTTAATCTCTCACAAACCAGCTGGTTTCGCCGCCTTCGCCTTATCCACCGTCTCGTTCAAGGTGGTGAGCATTGTACTCGTGAAGTTTGCTTGGCCTGAAACATTGCGGGTGTTCCAGAGGGTAAAGCCGGTTTGGTGGCTCTTGTCGACCATGGAGAAGAAGGACCCATTCGAGTAGCGAAGCAAGCACTCATTGTACCAGATTATTGCCTCTCCTTGGAAAATCCACACACGGAAGGTAATCGTTGGACTGCGTTACGCACGCATTGGCGGCACACCTGGAGGGTGACATGACCATGGCACATGAAGAGGGCCGTGGTGGTGTTGTAGACCTTGGAGTTGGTGGCATTGTTAGAAGATAGGGAAGAGAGGAGGATGGTGAGGCCGGAGTGAAAGGAACTATTTGCGGTGAAGTTTTTCCCCCCGGAAAAGCAGAGAGGAAGCTAAGAAGAGAGGAGAAGTTAAATAATAAAACTTTGTGGGAAGCCATAGTCATGGAGGTCAGGGTGGTGAAGATGAAGGGTCTCTGTCCATGATGGTTGAAACGAGGACGAGGACGGAGTTTTTAATATTGCGTGTATTTATTTGTATAAAAAAAAATATTGCGTGTATTTGAATGGCAAGTGGATAAAGCTCCACGTGTTAGTCAGTATTCAAAGTTCAAACTCTGATTTTTTTTTAATTTTTTTTTAATTATTCTATATTTACTTCTCAAATCCTATTTATTTATTTGATCATATTTATAAATCACTTTATGTATTTTTCATGTGAGTTTATAATTTTATTTTTCATTTATTATGTGTTAAACTATGCTCTAACGTATTATAATGGATATTAACAAGTGATAAAATTGAAAGGTTTTTAAATTTTAAGACATGATTAATGAGATTTAAATTTCTCCTTGGTATGTATGAAATATACTAGAAGTAAATTATAAATAAAACTAAATGAGTAAGTGGGAGAAAGATGGGACAGAATAGAGGGGAAAAGGGTATAAGAAATATACAATTAATTAAAAGTAAAAATAGAAAAAGTGCATTAAACTTTTAGGCAAAACAAAATTGTTACTTATAAATAGAGAAAATATTGTTTATAAATATAACCAAATGGGGTATTAAATCAAATGGGATTACATTAGGAGTAATATATAAGTTCTTTTTCAATAATGAATACCAGCTACCTTTCCTCTCATGTACTATAAAATTTTAAAACTTCTTAATTAATTAAGCAATCTCATCTAACTAACATTTTTATTGAGAGCACTTAATTTAAAATTCTTAAAAAAAATAATTTGAACTTATTTCATTAATTCACGTAAAGTTATTATCAATTTATTACAATAAGCATAAGAGGTGGTGTATATCCATCATAACAGGTAAAATAACAAGAACAAATCTTCTATGTTTTGCAAATATATATCTATATATAATTAGTAAAGGCCTAGGCATAAGATGTCCCATGAAATTAGCATTAGCCCCAAGACTTCATGTATAATAGGCGGTAAAAATAATTATTTAGATTTATTATTTAATTACTTTTTTGTTAGACATAACTATCCTTCCACAGTAGCAATTCTATTCAAGACGTCGAGCATGTTTGGTAAATGCTGTGGATAATAGATTCTGTCTCGGATTGCGTAAAATAGCTTTTGCAGAATAGATTCTGGAGAATAGCTTCTGAAAAAGCTGGAAAGAATAACTTTTTGGAAAACTATGGTTTCTACCCCCAAACCATGGTTTTAAGAGTTAAAAGCTATTCTGGAGAAAAAGAGTATGTTTATCTACCACTTCTAAAACCATGGTTTTAGACCCAGAAGCTATTCTGCATTTTCAAAACATGTTTATCAACAGCTTTTTTTAAAGCCTTGGTTTTCCTTCAAAACCAGAGTTTTAAAGATTTGCCAAACATGCACGTCAACATAAATGAATATTTTGCTGGTACTTTGATCATTGAATTTGGGCCTAAAATGTACAATGTCTTAGCCATTTTTGTTTTCATGTGAAATTTAAAAACTAAGTTTTTTTTTTATATAACAAGAGACCCCAATACTATTTCACAGATATTGCCCTAATGTACATGAGTGTACCGAGAGGTGTTAGTTCCTTAAAAATTAACAAACTTATAGCGAGAGGAGTGAATCTCAATTATGGGTATATTTGAATTAGTTTTTAAAGAATAACTTATATCTCGGTTTGCATAAAAGTTATTTTAGAGAATAACTTCGAAAAAAACTGGAAAGAATAGCTTTTTGTAAAATCATGATTTTCACCTCCAAACCATGATTTTAAGGGTTATAAGCTATTATGAAGAATTTGAATATGTTTGTATAATTCACACAAAATCATGATTTTAAAAGTTAAAAGTTATTTTACATTTTTTATGCATGTTTCTCTACCATTTTTTAAAATCATGGTTTTAGAGTTAAATTATGGTTTCAAATTTACACCCAAACATACTTTAAAAGAGTTAGATATATACAGATATTTAATATCTTACAGTATCTTTAATAAGATTGTCTTCAATAAAAAAAATACATGTAGATATAAAAGTAATGATTTGGTAAATTTTATGCCATGCTTGGTATTTGGGAATTAGTGGTCCGTTTGGCTGGGCTTTATACACACACAAAAAAAAAAAAACAACTTTTGAAGGGTAAAAGCACGGTGGGAAAAAATCTTGCTGCTTGGATAGGCGCTGGGATGAATGTATTTTGAGCAAGGAAAGAAAAACTGGACCGGACCGGTCTAAAGGAAAACCGGGGACCGGGTTGACCCGGATCAACCCGGTCAACCCGGTAAAAAACCGGGTTGACCGGGTCACCAATATTTTTTTTTTTAATTTTTTTTATATACTTTATTTGCTTTTTTTTTTAAAAAAAAAAATTTATATGCTTCATTTGCTTTTTTTTTGAAAAAAAAATTATGTTAAGGTCCCACGCAAAAAAATTAATATTAAAAAGGTCTCAAAAGGTTTTTATTAGCAAATAAAAGAGCATAATTGACAAGTGAATGAGTTATCACTGATAAAGAAAAACGGAAAGATTTTTGTTGATAAAGAAAAAGGTCTCAAAAGGTTTTTTTAAACGTTTTATGGTTGATGAATGAATTTTAATGATATTTTTTTATTATGAATGATTACTAATTACAATGACTAAAAGATTTTAACTGATAAAGATGAATATTTTGAAATTAAACATTATTAAAAGTATTATATTTTAATATTATCAATTAAATTTCATTATTTTAATATGACCGGTCTGACCCCGGTCTGACCCCGATCTGACCCATTAATCCTTAACTCACTACCTCGACCGGTTCAGTGCCCGGTCCGGTTTTTTGAACCTTGATTTTGAGGCAAAAGGAACTTCTGGTGAGAAGCTATTTGGAGCTGCTTTTAAATCCCGGTGGAGCTATTTGGATGTTCTTCTTGCATCACAGTAAGGAACATGAGAGAGAAAAGGGATAAAAGAAAAAAAACAGAAGAAGAGAAGATACAACCAATCAGCAAAAGGCATTTAATTTTATTTCTGTCCTAAAATTATTATAATCTACATAAATTACTATCTCTAATCTTTAATATAAGAGTTATATGACTCTTTGAGAAAATTATAAAAAGCTACGTAAGTTATTTAGTTATAACAGATATTCTGAAATACTTATGTATATTATTAAATAAATATAATATATATTAACTATTTTTATCATCTTATTTTTTGTCCAAAAATT
>QFDD01001759.1:0-27592 GCA_006871305.1 Vachellia collinsii | reverse complement strand
TGTTACGGAGGTTCGGACATTCTAGAATTCTCCACACTTTCTCACATGTGTAAATATCTTAAATATTTTAAGGTAGGATTCTAGAAGGTGGGAGTAGGTGAAATAATAAGTGGAGTAGGTGGAATAGTAAGTGGGAGTAGGTGAGGGCCAATCTAGGCCGTTAGATCGAATAGATCTCTACCGTCCATTGAGGAAGTGGAGTAGTATAAATACTCCCAAGGGGATCATTTGTAATTCATTCATTCAAGCATAGAGAAACATTCTCTCAAGCTCCTTCTCTCTCTAGTTTCTCTCTCTAGTCTTGTGCTTCTTGCTTGTGAGCTTGTTCAGGTTACTTGGGAAGGCTGACTTAGTTCGAGTCTGGGTGAAAGATCGAGCTAAGTGCCGCACGGTTGTTGTTGATATAAACAACCCCGTGACAAGGCGCCTGCTTGCTTCTTATTCTTTTTTCTTTTTCGGGATCCTACGCCTTTCTGTTTTTCTTTTTATAATTCTTTTTACAATATTAAAAAATTCACAATGTGAGTCATATTGTTCAAACCTTAGAGAAATTTTCTGTCAACTATTTTATTTCAGTCAACCCTCAGAATTTTGTAACTTCATTGCACCCTTTGGACCAAAATGAAATTAAATTTTCTGGATGGAAAGACAATGATGCCCTTACTTTGTTTTTTAAAAAGGTTCAATCATCGCCATAGCTCAGGCAGCCGCTCAGTCGAAGAGGCCTCTGGTGACTGACCCTAAAGCTTCGGTGCTGAAAGAAGACAATAATGAGATAAATTATTGAGCCATATATAAGAGGACAAGGCAAACATGATAACAGCAACAAAAGGTCTCTAAAAAGCTTTGGCCCCAAGGATTCACAAGAATTTAAGAAGTGTTTATGTCCATAAGCTTAATGAAAGAGAAAAATGAGAGGGAGAGAGACTTTGGATCTTTCCCAGTTAATATGCCAAAGAAGCATAATAAACAGTGTTAAAGTCACATAAACAAACTTAACATGGTTAACTCTGGATGCAATTATAGAATCTAACAGTTTTAGATGTGATAAACTTGATAGACAAAAAACAATAATTTCACACTTTATGAATCAAAACTTAAATAAAGACAAACTAGAGATGAACAATAGTATTAACCTTTTAATCAAATATACACTGTAATCTACATTTATTTAATTATAAAAAATGCAGTTATAAACATTGTCATAAAAATTACCCTACCCGACTTCACTGAATGTTTCGTGCGTTTCACACACACACACACACACACACACACACACACACATTAAATAAAATGATTTGGGCACAAAGTAAGTTTTCAATATAAAGATTACGATATGGAAGACCTTTTACTTTTCCCATGTGATACAAGTGCTGACAACGACACCGTTTCATTTGATAAATAGAGTCATCGAAGAGAAGACTAGCGAAAAGTGAAAGGCTTCTTATGAGGGCAAAAAAAAAAAAAAAAGAGTAGCCACTTATGCTTTTTGGATTTGGTGTTTCTCAAAAGTGACAATGTGTCCATCAAAATTTCAAGACTCTTGTTGTCTTGACCACCTTCTCCCAATCCCCCACTGAAGATTAATTTATTATGTATAATTATTTTTTAAACATTATGAAGAGCGAAGATTATGAAGGTAGATTCATTGTTCTTATCCTTGCAAAAGAAAAAAAAGAAGATTCATTGTTCTTATGTGAAAATTTTGCAATATGACTCAAGGGCATTGTTGAAAAATATATAATAATCTAATATATGCTCCAATTTTCTTGAACTAGTAATTTATTTAATAATGGATTGAACAAACATATTGACAAAAAATTCTCTTAATACTATCTCTCTATTTAATGTAAAATCAATTATATAAATAATTTGTGGATATTAAAGAAATCAGTTAATTTAATTACTTACAATAAACGTGTGTTGATTTTTCTAAATTACTTTATTTAATCATGTATATTAGAATTACCCTTGGTGAGAACCCCTTTTAAGTTACAAATTTAGGAGATAAAATAAATTGAGGTCTCATATTTAAGACCAAATCCAATTTTCATCTAGATCTTCTATTAAGATTAAACATAATTATATTTAAATAATATATGACAATGGAGTTGTTTGTTTAGTCATTGTTTTATTGTTGGCTAAAAGGAAAAAATAGTCATGGCTAAAATATAGACAATGGTAATAACAACAATAAAGTCTTGTCCTGTTTGGTGAAGTAAGGTATATAGATTACATGACATCATTAAGCTCAATTAAAACCAACTTCTTGGATAGAGTGTTAATTAAGAGATCTCACTCAATAACGTCATTAAGCATCCTCTAGAGTCTTCCTCTACCCTTTTAACTGGACTCCAAACAAGTTAATTAACATTTCTCACTAATGCGTCAATAGGCTTTCTCTAACATATCCATACAATCTCAAATGATTTTTTACAATTTTCTTCATCATTAAGATATAGACACACACATAGATATATTTAATGTTTAAATTTTGGGTATATGTGCAAATTTGGCAACCAAGTATTTACCCAGATGCAGCTGGTACATTTTACTTTTAGAGGGCGCAAAAATAGTCATTATATTTTTCAAATGGAGTAAAATAAGTAAAACCATTAATTTGACAAATATTTTCTGTATTTAATGCTCAAATTTTACAGAATTTTAATTTGTCTATATATAAGGAGTGCTAACCATTATTTATGTACACCCTTATTGAATGAATATCATGTACTATTCAACTTTATATAACAGTCTCATTCATAATAATTTTTTTGGCCAAAAAATTCATAATAATTTTAGAGTCATTTGATGGATTCATAGTCACTTCGTATTTTCTTTCACCATCCTTTTCAATTTATGTGGGAGAAGCGCGTATGTACTTACTCTCCACTTAATGTCTTATATCATGTTTTAATGGTTGAAATTTATTCTGTAAATTTTTTTTCATTACATTAAATAATAAAACTAGATAAATAAATTTATACTATTAAAATTTTATGTGAATAGTTTAAGCAAGGGCCAAGAAGCATGAGGAAGTTTGAAGAACATGGCCGATTATGTCAAATGGAGAAATGTGTCTTAGTACCTTTCGAAGTAATACCATTTCAATAAAAAAATCACAATCATATGTAAGATTCATGAATCTCATATATTAATTCATAAATCAATATAATAAATTTATTAATAGTTATTTGAAATTATTTTTTCATGAAAAATTACATTTTTATGATGTGTAAGATGACATGATTTTAGAGTTATAGCTTCCAACACAACTCTTCACATAAATTCTTTATTTTATAAGGACATATAACCTTTGAGAGATTTTTTTTTTTCATTTTAAAAATATTTTAACAATATTCAATATAGATATAATTTACGGTTTGTAGTCCCTCTTCGTAGCTACAAATGTTGCTTTTGAAGGACTTAGAGGATGATCTGATCAACCCAAGCTGAAGCAACTTTTTGGATTTTATTGTTTGTAATCTAATTTACATATTCTCTCCTGTATGATGATCTTATTTTTAATGAGAATGAAACTCTTGTTGGCAAAAAAAAAAAAAAGGGAAATTTTGAGTGTCAAGCAAATTAACACATGATAAAGTACAAAATGCCTTATCGTGATATTAAATGACATATCACTATGAACTAATTTGTTTTTCTTTTCGTTTATATGTGACTGAGGATTCCAAACAACTTTTCTACGTTTATTCATTTCTGCTGCTACTTCTATACTGATTCAATTGTTCTTTACATATATATCATTGAGTACCCGATAGTGTTTAAACATGATTGTCTTTAGAAGAATAATATGTTTAGCAAAATACAGAGAGGGGGGGGGGAGATAATTAGTTATTATGGTTAGTTCAACTATATCATTTCTGTTGCTACTTCTGTATTAATGCAGTTTTTCTTTGCATCTATATCATTTGGTATACGATAGTGGTTTGAATATGATTTTCTATAATAATAGGATAATTATGTTTAGCAAATTATACGGAGAGAGAAACAGAATTAGTTATTATGGTTAGTTCAAATACACATGACTTATCATCATGTATACTGAAGTCTAACAATATATAACGTAAAAATTCAAAAATGCCCTTTATTTTTTATGAAAAGTTTATCTGGCACCATAAATAAAAGTTAGGTGTAAAAATGCATATGAATTTTCTTAAATAGGGGCAAAAATGCCATCCCATCAAGAGCCTCCAAGGTCCATTACTTATTTATTTGTGGGCACCACCTCATGCCAAATGTCAACCCTCCATTATTGCATATGCTTGAATTGACAAGAAGGAGGAAAGAAATAAATTTAGATCCTCAATAACAGAGTCCATGCAGTTTGAGTAAATGTGATCGAGATGAACACTCAATTTGTTGGTGCAGCAAATA
This sequence comes from Vachellia collinsii, assembly GCA_006871305.1. NCBI lineage: Eukaryota > Viridiplantae > Streptophyta > Magnoliopsida > Fabales > Fabaceae > Vachellia > Vachellia collinsii. Next base: position 23,197 of record QFDD01001759.1, on the reverse strand, counting down.
TCCAGAGAGTGAAGATCTAAAGATATTGCTTGATGATTCTGATGGATCCACTGAAGACGTGCTCGAAGACAGATGAGAGGAAAAGATGTTAAATATTTTGAGTGAAACAAAATTGACAAAGCAAAGCATCTTTGTGACAGATCAAGAGATGACAAGATTTTGTCCTTTTGACTCTCCTTCTGTGTAAGATAATTGTCCAAGATGACTGTAAAAAATTAGGACCTCCTAGAGATGAGCGATGAGAGGTAATATTACTGATGGTTTTTTTGTGGAGAAAAAACCATAGAGTTGAATTCAATTCTGCCTTTAATTTCCTTGATCAAAGTCTCCGGAGAAGTAATGATGCCTTTATGAAGAAGCAAATTTCGTTTCTTCCAGATAGCATTAAGCAAAATGATAATCCCTTTTATGTGCTGATCTTCTCCTTCTTCCGACAAAAGTAAAAGGGTATTTTTAAGCCATGAACCAAAGGAAGTGAGATCAAAACTGTCAGTTTGATGGCCTTTTCCAAACGAACTGGTTAGGAAAGAAAGCCCCGACATCACACTCCAGTTCTTCCGACTGCTTTGCCCGCTACTCTGTTTTTGGGATATCATCTTTGGGCATACACCATCATCTAACTATACATAGTCCTTTCGATTTTCTCCCTATTGGCCCATCTTCTTTGCTGCCGTCGCAGCGGATTCTGCTCCTTCTTTCTTTTCTTTTCCCCATGTATTAAACAGGGTTTCTGAATTGAATTCTAACAATGGGGGTAATGATGGTAGAAGGTATTTTAAGAAAATTAAAAAAAATTATTACAAATAATTAACTTAACTAATTTTTTAATATATGTAAATTAGTTACAATTTTTTAATATATGTAAATTAGGTACAATTTTTAATATATGTAAATTAGTTATCTAACTTTTACATTTACGACTACACGGTACACGAAAATGGGTTTTATAAAGCACTCTCTAGTTTATTTCACACCAATGAGCGAATCAACCAAAAGAAAAGGGGTAAATGACCAGGTGCAGCTGGCTGCCTTTCTGCATGAGCCCCTCTCATAGCATGCGCTCAAGAATTTTTTACCCATTTGGTATTCATCAAAGAAATTAAATAATAATAATAATAATTTATTTACCCAAAGCATAATTAGTATGTCCCATATGGAAACATAGTTGTGGTTTTGATTTAGGTGACACTGGGCAACTGTGTAATTCACTCATTTTGTTTTCATGAAATTTGAAAATGAGTCTATTATAAAATTCATTTAAATATTTTAATTGTTCTAAAATATTTTTAACTTAAAAAACAGTGAGATCTGTGAGTAAATCTGGTAACAAAATTTATTTTTGTTGCAAAATTTCTTTCATTATTTCATCACTAATCCATTAAATAATTACCCACAAAACATTTATTGATAATTTACAGAATAATTTATTCCAGTTTAATGGCAGAATTTACAATGGAAAAGTCTGTCATAAACCTTTTGGTTGCAAGTTGTTTTTTAATTATTTATTGTCTTACATATTACATATTTATATATAATTTTATTATAACTTATTACTTTATTATAGATAAATAATTTAACAATTTTGATATGATATCTTAAATTATTTATATATTAATCACAGCTTAAATTATATATATACTAGATTATTGTCATTTAAAAATACAATGCATTATATATTATGTGGGTATAAATGATAATATAATGTCATGTAATGCCTAAGCATAAGAAGTTGTTTCCATTTAATATCAAATTTCCAATAAACAATAATTTTCATAAGAAAATTCATTATACATTGTTGGATTTGAGTACATGATTACTATGATCAAATTTTTGGTTTAAGAGTTGGTTAATTTTTTTTTAAAATATTAAGAAAGCTAAGTGAACTAGTTAAAAGTATTTAGATTTACCATTTTTCTCTAAATTAAATTGTTTGACTCATAAACTAATAGATGATATAGTAACACATATATAAGTACTCTTGAAAGAAAAAAAATCCACAATTTTCAATTTGAGCCGGTATGACAAAAAGAATCAAAATGATACTGGGCATGTTTGGGAAAATGTTCATCCAGCATATTTTCGTAAACCGAGACAAAACTTTTCTCATTCTACCACTAATCGAATAGGCATATTATAGATTCAACCAACAATTGAATTACTTATGTCCAACAAAAGGAGTTAATCCAATGAACCAATGTCTGAATCCATGCTGGAAGATATGTTAACATTTAGTATACAATAGGCCTCAATTATGATTGTTTTTAATAGGATGATACACGTGCTTAGCGGAAAAAGGAACAATTGAATTAATAAATATAGAAGTACTAGCAAAAATCAATTAACATCAAACAAGTGCTTTTGGCATAGCCAAATAGGTGTATTAATAAATCAAAAGAGGAAAAGAAATAAGTGTATTAAAAATATGCTAAAAGCTAAAGTTAGTTAAATATGAACAAGTATAATTATGTAAAGGTCTGTTAATTAACAAGGAAAGAAAAAAATATAGGGATGAGATGAAAATGTTTAATTTGGAACCATCATTACCCTCACTACAAATGAAAAGAAAATAACAAGAAAATTTAGAAAACTTTGCCAATTATGTTTCTACTTCCTAAATTCATTTTTCGATAAATTGTTTTTTTTGTTCAATAGAGAAGAGTGCCGTAAAAATTGAAAATGAGGCTATTATGAGAAAGAATAAGTTTTTTTTATTGAGTATCTATTTTTTATTACTCTAAAATATTTCATCTAACCAAGAAAATGTAAATTTTTTTTCAATATATTACTACCTTCAGTCATTATTCTAAGAGTTAGTTGGTTTTTTTTAGAGAGATTAAGGAAATTAGTTAAATTAGTTAATTCACTTGATGTTGGCAAAAAAAAAAGTTAATTCACTTGATGTTCCAAAAATACCCTTACATAAAAGAATGGCTAGATTGCAAAGTGAATAGGGTTTTATAGTTCAAGGAGTATTGATAGGGGTAGTTTAAAAAAATGATTAAATATAGGTAACAAAATGGAGAGGGTTTTTATATTTAGGACCAAATCTAATTTTTAATTAGATCTTATAATAAGGACCCAAGATAGTATATAGCATACCATATAGTTGGAGGGTATGAATAAAAAAATATTATTTACCCACACAATAAAAAAATATTTAAAAATATATTTCGAATGATTTTTAAATATTATATACATTAAAAGTATTATTATCTTGAAATATTTGTATTTAGTGAGCATTACAAATTTATTTCTTCTAAGTATTTCTTCTACTTTCCTAATTGAATCAAATATATATATATATAAAATCTATTTAAAAATATATAAAATATATATTTCTTCTAAGATACTTATATATATAATTTAAAATTTCTTCAAAGAAATTTATCTATTAACATAAAATATATTCTTTTAATTTTAGATATTTGCTAAAATAATATTCTATGATGTTCTTAAGGAAACTCTTGACTCAAGAAATTCAATATTTAGTGAAGATATTATGAAGGGAAGTTAGTTGTTGTTATCAAGTAGAAATTTTGCATTTAAGTTTGAGAGACAGTTGGCTGACAACAGGTAAGATTGTGACAAAAAAAAAGGAAGTATCCATTGATATGTTTCAGATTTTATAATAAGTAAAATATTAGTGAATGTAATCTTCTCATACAAATAAATACATAATATTAGTTTATATGAATTATTGCATTTAAATTTTTGTGGTAGCAATCTTTGTTTGCTTGAATGGAAGGACACAAGTCGGCCGAAAGGTGAAAAAAAAAAAGGATTCGAAGTTGTCCAGATATTTGCTTATATATTCTTTTTGGGAAGCACTATATTTAATGTTTAATTTTGTTTTGAATGAAATTACCTTTTATAAAATAATACTTGTGCCTAACAAAGAAAAAAAAGTAAAAAAATTATTTTATTGGCCGTAAACACTGTGATAATGATTTTTTTTTTACTTTTCTTGTACTGCTAATAAATTGAAAAGACATTTGGCAAGAAAGGCATGGAGAAGAAAATTTTTGTTGTGGCCCAAATACTTTTATAATGCATCACATATATTTAAAACAAAATTATTTGGAGGTCAAAGACAATAATAAAAATATGTGAGATAAGAAATCTTTTACTTTTCTTGTGTAGAAAAGTTTGCCTATATGTTGAGAGTGATTGACACACACACAGTGCTTATACAGAAATTTTTTTTGTAAATATTTTAAAATAGGAGTTAAAATTTTGTCTAAAAAATCGAAAATATCTATAAAAAAAATTATCTGTGGTCAAAATCAAAGACAGAATTTCAAAAATTAAGAAGACAAAATTGGAAATCTTTTACTTTTCCTATGTTGGAAAGTTTTCCTATAAATTGAAAGTGATGGACAAAGAAACTACTTCACAAATACTGGTAAAAACCAAAAGAGTTACCAACAAGTAGTTGGTTGAGCTGGTAAGTGGGTTCGTTTCCATAAAGATGAGAACGCGTGTTCGATTCTTAGGAAGCGCTCTTGTTGGGAGAGGTGAGAACCCAGCCTATATGGGCCGCACTCTAAGCCTCGAATCCGGATTAGTCTGGCTACCCCTGTTTGGTGGCTGGGACACCAGGTGGTGGTGGCTCTCCTCCAAGGGGAGAGACTAAAAACCGTTCCATCAAAAAAAAAAAACCAAAAGACTTCCAAATAGGTTTGAGTTAACAAGAATTATGGTGCTTATAAAGAAAGTTTTAATGTCAACAAAATGCTAATTCATATAGTAAGTAGACTCAGCCCCATAAAAAAGAAAATATAAGTTTAAATTCTAAGAAATGCATTTATCAGAGGGTTTTAATTTTAATGCTTCAAGCCTAACAGAGATTAAACCTTAATTCCAAAATGATTTGGAGGTACTCTAAATTTATAATTTTTAACTGATAAATCATTTTTTTAAAAAAAACATGATAGTTATACATTTATCTTTATTTTATATTCTATATTAATTAAAACAAGAAATTTATTAAAAAATATATATAAAATTAAAGGAGATTAAATATCTATAATACCTAATTTTCTCTAGGAGCTCTAAATTGTCGCGAAGCGCAAGGGAAGGCTTCCAAATGTGAAGACTTGAAAGTGAACAAAAGAGCCAAGAATCTACATGAAATTATTAGTGAATTAACATTTAAATTTTCATTAATAAATGTGTCTACATTTAGTACTCAATATTACCTTTAACAAAATTACTTCCAACATGATAATACTTATATCTAGCAAAAAAAAAAAAAAATTTTATTTTATTTGAAATAAACATTACGTTAAGTAAATTATTATATGTATAAGTAAATTTTTAGTTTCTAATAATATTACATATATATATGTATAAATATATAATATGTATATAATTTATTATGTTGCAAAATATTATATATAACTAAATAAGAGAATACAAATTCATTATAGCTCAACTAGAAAAGGTTCATGCATGCATCCAAGAGGTCAGAAGTTAAATTCCTATGGAAGGCAAAATTTTAGGTTTATCAGGTGGCTGGTAGATGAAATGGAGGCCATGAGATGTGACATGTGGCTGTCGTGTGTAATTTACCAATCGAATTTTCCATGTGTAATTTATCAGCAGTGAAAAATTTAGTCATGCTAAATTCAGCGATTGAACAAATTCTGTCAGATATTTCATTCTGTGACAAATCCATAGCAAACTAAAATTTTGTCAATAAGTTTTTGGTAAATTCTCTCGATTTTCTTTTTTTTTTTTTGTAATGTTATTTGGGGTCAAAGACAGCCTTTCTAATGATTAGTAGAAGAAAAAAAGAATTAACGTTATATGGGAAGTCTTTACTCGTTTTGTGTGGAAAAGTTTGTCTATAAATTGAGAGTGATGGACAAGGAGACATAGTAACCTTCGTTGACCGAAGTCATCTGTGGGATTGAGAAAAGGGGATATCGTGCTTGTAAAGAATTATATAAGAAAAGCCTCACAAAAAGTGAAAGACTTTAATTTTATAGCTTTTCACTGTTTGTTAATTTAAAATTTTAGTTGGCCATCAATGGTTGACGGTGACTCCGTTTCATTGGACAAATAGAGTTATACAAGAGAAGACCTGCAAAACGTGGAAGACTTCATAGCTATCACTTTTAGTATATCACTTTCCTGGAATCTCACAGCAGTTCTCTATTATGTTTTGCAAGCTTTGTAATTGTCTGAACTTTGTAGATCACAAGTCATCCCCTCCCATTCCTTCTTTCTTTGAAATGGTTTTTTTATACTTTCCCACTGAAACTTCCGCGTGCTTCTTAGACCCTCGCTTTTTATGTGGCTGGCGCACACATTTTTTTTTTTTAAAGAAAAAAATTCTTCTTGTCTTCTTCCTTTTCTTTTATAAAGGTAAGCTTTAAAAATAAATTCGTAGGATAAGGAGAATCTTTCACTTTTCTTCCATAAAAAAGGTCTAGGGAGAGTGGGGTCTCCACTAACCTCTTTCTCCACTTTCTCTCCAATTAATGTCCCATGATTAAATCAAGTTTTATGTGTAAAAATATTGTAATAATATTAAATATAATAAAATTGTGCAATTGTAAACTATTCACATAAAAGTTTAATAGTATAAATTTATTTATCTAGTTTTATTATATAATGTTATAAAAATAATTTTACAGAATAAATTTCAACCATTAAAACATGATCTAAGACATTAGGTGGAGAGTAAGTAAATACATGCTTCTCCGACAAATGAATTGAGAAAGATGGAGAAAGAAATAAGGAAGTGACAGTGAATTCATCAAATGACTAACATTATTGTGAATGAGACAATCATATTCAAATATTATATTATATTCATTTAATATGAGCGTTTTCTTGTTGAAGCTGTAAATAATGGTTAGGACTCCTTATATAATAGACAAATTAAAATTTTGTAAAATTTAAGTATTAAATGCGGAAAATATAAAATTAAATATATCTATGTGTGTCTATATATTAACGATCAACAAAAATAGAAGAAAATTATTTGAGATAGTTTGGACATGTTCAGAGAAAACCAATATATGCATTAGTGACAAAGGTTGATAAAACTGTCTAGAGTTCAGTTAAAAAGTAGAGAAAAACTCTTGAGGATGCTCAATAAAGTTATTGAGTGAGACCACATACTCTTAATTAACATTCTATTAAAGGATTTAGTTTCAGTCATGCTCAAATGTGTCGTATGATCTATATATTAATGACGACTATTTTTCTTTTTTTCCAGCAATAAAACGATAATAAACAAACAACTCCATTGCCATAAATTATGTAAATATTGTTATGTTTAAGGATTTAGTTTGGGTCATGCTCAAATGTGTCGTGTGATCTATATATTAATGACAACTATTTTTCTTTTTTGCCAGCAATAAAAAGATGATAAACAAACAACTCCATTGCCATAAATTATTTAAATATTGTTATGTTTAAAAAAGGGAAAATTGGGAGAAAAAAATCCCCTATTGAGGAATTAATTAGAGAATGTGACTTGCTAAGTTGTATATGTGGAAACTCAGTTGTATATGTGAAAACTCGGTTGCACATAACGTGGAAGCTCAATTACATATGTGTAGAAGGTTCAATTTTATAATTAATTCCCAATGGGAAACTTTTCCCCAATTACTTTAATATTTATTTATACTTGATAAATTATTCTACCTTATAGTGACAGAGAAGTGAGTATTGAGTAGAGAAGAAAAATTCCATGATTTTTCCCTGGTATTCAAAATTTCCTATACATCTATATTTTTCATATCACTATATAGCTGTATTGAATGAATACAATATTTTACTTACCATTCAAAAAACGAATGCAATTTTATCTTTGGTTATCATATTGATATATATCATGACAATAAATGAAGCGTCAAGTAATAATTTAGATACGTATTTTTATCTTTTATGATAGTATTTAGATATACTATTCATTTAAATTATTTTTGTCATTATTTTAAAAAGATTTTAGTTGAAAAAAATTATGTGTATGGTCATTAGGGGGTTTTATTTTCATTTGTGGTCAAAATATTGTAAGACGAAGAAGCTTTTACTTTTTTTTTTTTTATACATAGCAAAGCCTTCACCTTTCTAACATGGAAAAGTTTCCAATAAATTGGAAAGACCTTTGGAAATTAAGAGAGGTGGCCCAAGAAGCCTCCACAAATATTTTCTTTAATTCGCTCTTTTTTTTAAAGAAGTAACATTGTGTCTAACAAAAATATAATGTCACTACTTGTAATAAATTAAAAATCAGTCTATAAGAAATGGTATAAAAAATTTTAATAAGGATAAATTATAAAATTCATGTAAATCATTCCATAATTCTAAAATATGTTAAAAACAGTGAATTTGCTACAGAATTATATTTTATATATTCCATCGTTAATACGCCATTAGTAGTTTAAACTATTCCTATGCTAATAACAATTTAAATTATATACTTCATTTTTTATTTAAAAAAATAAATCTTTTTAACAACCAATATAACTTGATATAAAAAATAGTTTATAAATATAATATTGAAATCGATGTCTCTTATAAAATCTTTATTTAATAATACAGTAGTTGATATTGTCCAAACTGTTGAATGGTACCATCTCCGGTCCTTCATATAAGAGGAAGTTGAATTTTTTTGAACAGATTAAGGAAGTTAAGTAATTAATATATTTATCATTTTTCCTTAAACTAACTTTTTTGACTTATGAAGTGATATATAATCTAGTTAAATAATAAAATATTCATAAATAAAATCCCATATATCCTAAAATCCACCCTTATTTAATTATAAAATAAGTAGTTATTAACATTGTCATATAAATTGTCCTACCAAACATTTTTTTTTTGCCCTACCTAGCAATTTTTTTGCCATACCTAACTTGATGTATTTTCATTGGGAAAAGTAGGCCTTCCAAAAGCAGAAGACACCCAACACCATCATGCATCACAAGCAAACAACAATAGAACATCAGCGACAACGGGGCAACAAGAGAAAGTACTAATAATAATTAATAAGTAGATGCATTCGAATAATTTAATAATAAGGGTGTTTAAAAGATGTGTATAAATAATATCTCTCACTTTTTTATGTAGAAATTTTGACGAAAGTTTAGAGTGTTAGGTGGCAAGAGAGAATGATGGACATAAGAAATGAAAGCTTCCATCCACACTAAGAGAACCCCCACTATGACATTATAAATATTGGCACATGTGAAGAGATGCATATAGATTCATAAAAATTAGGCATCACTAGAGAAAATCGTCATTATTGTAAAATGTCAATAAGGTGTGAATGTTTAATGGAAATTAAGTTGTGGGAACCAGGGTAAAAGAAATGTAACAACCGCATGCATAGAATTTATTCATTCGTGGGACCCACATGATGGTTATATATACATGCACACACCAGTGAATGAAACGATCATACCTCTTCCTCTTCTCTCTCTTCTTTGCGCATCTTCTTCTCTCTCTCTGCTTGCTCTTCCTTCGCTTCTTCTCGCCTCTTGTTCTCTCGTCTCTTTCTTTATGTTCTCTCTCAATTTATAACATGTTATCAGCACGAAAGTTCGTACAAAAGGTATACACATATAAGATCTTATCAATTTCATCTATTTTGTCTTATTGTATTTCTTCTTAATCAATCTGGGATAATTTAATAAGCCACTATATGGAATTAGTTTATTCTTTTACCGGTTGTTTTAAACATTGGATTCCATGGCTAGGATTGAAGATTGTTATTATATTTCATTTACATGTTATTTATATTATTATTGCCATTTTTATCATATGACTTGAAGTCATATTGTTTTGATTTTCTAATATATGGCTAGAAGCCATATATATACATTTCATATCTTGATATTATATAACCAGAAGTTATATAAACTTGATATATTCTTTGGCCAAGATGCCATGCATTTTTCCCTCCTTTACAATATAGCCAGAAGTTATATTCATTTAATTATATACTAACAGCAATATAATTTATATATATATATATTATTCTATTGTTAACTTCATTTATATTATTGTTATTTTTATATCTATCTGTTTTTACATTTCAAGTTTCCTTTATTTTTCATTAGCTTGTACTATACATGAGCATAGTTGAAAGCATGCAATAGTAAAATAGAAGTTTACTAATATAAAACCATAAGTTAAGTAACACAAATATGCAATTTGATAAGATAAACCAGAAGTTTGCTCATACAAACATATGTATGTCACGCTCCTTCTTGTTTTATTTTGTCTTATTGTTTGTAACTTTTTCATTTTTTTCCACACTCCTTTTTCATTTTTTCCACGCTCCTTTTTCATTTTTTTCCACGCTCCTTTTCATTTCTTCCACGATGGTGAAGTCATCCATTAAAAGCAAAATGTTTTCAGCGTGACTTTGAGGAGACATTGATTTATTGTTATGGCTTAAAGTCAATTCTAAAGTCATCTTCCCTATAACCCTATTAAAAAAAACCGGTTGGGGATGCATTTATGATCTAATGACAAATGATACATAATGGGACAAGGCGGTGTGACATTATGTGATGGAACTGGATACTTATAAAAACCTACGACCTTACCTATAAACTTTTCACATTTGCCTTGTCAATACTTGAATATATTTACAATGAATATTGTTTACTCACCACATCAATATTTATGCCATAATATTGTTCTATTAGTATTATATAAATACATTATTGATAGAGTGCTCTATTACATATGTTGTTCTATTATAAATTTTAATTCTTGTTGCTACTGTTTTTTTTAGTTGAAATCATGGCAAATCTTACCAAACTTGAATTTACCGCTCTCGATATTAGTGGAAAGAATTACTTATCCTGGGTGTTAGACATAGAAATCCACCTAAATGCAAATGGTTTGGGAGATACCATTTTACTTGAAAAGGAAGTAACTGGCCAAAATAAGGCCAAGGCTATGATATTTCTACGCCTCCATATCTACGAAGGTTGAAAGCTGAATATTTAACAGTGAAAGATCCATTAGAGCTATGGAATAATCTAAAAGAAAGGTATGATCATCAGAAAACGGTGATTTTGCCTAAAGATTGTTATGAATGGATCCACTTAATGCTACAAGATTTTAAAACTGTGAGTGAATATAATTAAGCAATTTTCAAAATAAGTTCTCAACTAAAATTATGTGGTGAGAAAATCACTTATGACGACTTATTAGAAAAAACCTTTTCAACCTTTCACGGTTCAAACGTGCTCTTGCAGCAGTAATATCGTGAAAAGGGTTTTAAAAGGTATTCTGAATTAATTTCATGTCTACTTGTGGCCAAGCACAATAATAAATTACTGATGAAAAATCATGAGATCTGCCCTACTGGGTCCACCTCATTCCCTGAAGTGAATGTGGCTGCACGTGATAATTACTGTGGTCGCGGTCACAGTCGCGGTAGTGGACTTGGTAGAGGCCATAGTAATTACTGTTATCATGGTGATGGGAGTCACAATTTTAATCCCATGTCTACCACAAGAAGAAAAATAATGAAGGGCAGAAAAAGGATATGGGTGGCCCTTCCAAAAATGTGGAAAATAAATGTTATCGATGTGGTATGAAGGAACATTGGTCACGTACTTTTCGTATGCCAGAGCATCTAGCCAAACTTTTTCAAGCCTCAATGAAAAGGAAGCCAATTGAAGCAAATGATGTTGAGGCAAAGTTTGCATACAAAAATGATGGTGATGATGAGATAGATGATTTTAATGACCTTGAGCCCATGACACATCTGGATGTGGAAGATTTCTTTGAAAGTAATAATTAAACAGCATTTGGTTTGATAATGTCTTGGATTATATTTTATGTGTTTTCTATCATATGGTTTTACAAATAATAATTGCTTATGGCATATTTTAGTTTTTATTAAGAATATATTTTAATGCATTTTCTTTATTTTGATGAAGAATATGGATATACTCATTCCTTCGATTGGGCATAAGAATGAAAATACATGCCTCATAGACAATGCAACAACACACACTATACTTAAAGATAAAAGATATTTTTCTCATCTAACAATAAGAAATGCAAGCATCAATACTATAGTGGGTAATGCAAAATTAATTGAAGGCTCCAGAAGAGCAATCATAATATTAGCCAAAGGGACAAAATTTGTAATTGATGATGCTTTATATTCTTTTAAGTCTCGAAGAAATTTGTTGAGTTTTAAAGATATCCATCAAAATGGGTATCACAATGAGACTATAAATGAGAAAAATGTTGAATATCTAATTATTACAATTGATAGACATGGAAAGAAATGTGTGCTGGAAAAATTGCCTGCATTATCTTCTGGTTTGTACTATACAAGTATTAGTACAATTGAGGCAAATGTTATGGTAAGCCAGAAGCTTACTGATAAAAATACATTTATTATTTGGCATGACCAGTTAGGCCATCCCGGGACAAATATGATGCGAAGAATTATTGAAAACTCTCATGGACATCCATTGAAGAGCCAGAAGATTCTTCAATTTAAGGATTTTTCATGTGCTGCTTGTTCTCAAGGAAAACTAATTACAAGGCCTTCCCTAACAAAAGGAAGAGAGAGAAGAGGAAGAGGAATGAGTATATCCATATTCTTCAACAAAATAAAGAAAATGCATTAAAATATATTCTTAATAAAAACTAAAATATGCCATAAGCAATTACTATTTGTAAAATCATATGATAGACAACACATAAAATATAATCCAAGACATTATCAAACCAAACCCCATTTAATTATTACTTTCAAAGAAATCTACCACATTCAGATGTGTCATGGGCTCAAGGTCATTAAAATCATCTATCTCATCATCACCATCATTTTTGTATGCAAACTTTGCCTCAACATCATTTGCTTCAATTGGCTTCCTTTTCATTGAGGCTTGATAAAGTTTGGCTAGATGCTCTGGCGTACGACAAGTATGTGACCAATGTCCCTTCATACCACATTGATAACATTTATTTTCCACAGTTTTGGAAGGGCCACCCATATCCTTTTTCTGCCCTTCATTATTTTTCTTCTTGTGGTATACATTGGGATTAAAATTGTGACTCCCATCACCATGATAACGGTAATTACTACGACCTTTACCACGTCCACGACCGCGACCGCGACCACGGTAATTATCACGTGCAGCCGCATTCACTTAAGGGAATGAGGTGGACCCAGTAGGACGGATCTCATGATTTTTCATCAATAATTCATTATTCTGCTCGGCCACAAGTAGACATGAAATTAATTCAGAATACCTATTAAAACCCTTTTCACGATATTGCTGCTGCAGGAGCACGTTTGAAGCGTGAAAGGTTGAAAAGGTTTTTTCTAATAAGTCCTCATCAGTGATTTTCTCACCACATAATTTTAGTTGGAAACTTATTTTGAAAATTGGTGAATTATATTCACTCACAGTTTTAAAATCCTGTAGCCTTAAGTGGATCCATTCATAATGAGCTTTAGGCAAAATCACCGTTTTCGGGTGATCATACCTTTCTTTCAAATTATTCCATAGCTCTAATGGATCTTTCACTGCTAAATATTCAGCTTTCAACCCTTTGTGGATATGGTGGCGTAGAAATATCATAGCCTTGGCCTTATTTTGGCCAGTCACTTCCTTTTTAGGTAAAATGGTATCTCCCAAACCATTTGCATTTAGGTGGATTTCTGCGTCTAACACCCAGGATAAGTAATTCTTTTCGCTAATATCGAGAGCGGTAAATTCAAGTTTGGTAAGATTTTCCATGGTTTCAACTAAAAAAAAACAGTAGCAACAAGAATTAAAATTTATAATAGAACAACATATGTAATAGAGCACTCTATCAATAATGTATCTATATAATACTAATAGAACAATATTATGGTATAAATATTGATGTGGTGAGTGAACAATATTCATTGTAAATATATACATGTGTCTCGTATTTATGTTGTTTAAAAATTGGCCCATAAGATGAGTTAGGGGAGTGTTCAAGTATTGACGAGGCCAATGTGAAAAGTTTATAGGTGAGGTCATAGGTTTTTATAAGTCTCCAGTTCCATTACATAAGGTCACACCCCCTTGTCCCATTATGTATTATTTGTCATTAGATCATAAATGCATCCCCAGCCGTTTTTTTTAATAGGATTATAGGGAAGATGACTTTAGAATTGACTTTAAGCCATAACAATAAATCATTGTCTCCTCAAAGTCATGCTGAAAACATTTTGCTTTTAATGGATGACTTCACCATCGTGGAAGAAATGAAAAGGAGCGTGGAAGAAATGAAAAAGGAGTGTGACATACATATGTTTATATGAGCAAACTTCTGGTTTATCGTATCAAATTGCATATTTGTGTTACTTAATTTATGGTTTTATATTAGTAAACTTCTATTTTACTATTGCATACTTTCAACTATGCTCATGTATAGTACAAGCTAAAGAAAAATAAAGGAACCTTGAAATGTAAAAACAGATAGATATAAAAATAACAATAATATAAATGAAGTTAACAATAGAATAATATATATATATATATATATAAGTTATAGTGCTGTTAGTATATAATTAAATGAATATAGCTTCTGACTATATTTTAATATAGGAAAAGACATAATATAGCTTCTGGCTATATTGTAAATGAGGGAAAGATGTATGGCATCTTGGCCAAAGAATATATCAAGTTTATATAACTTCTGGTTATATAATATCAAGATAGGAAATGTGTATATATATATATGGCTTCAAGCCATATATTAGAAAATCAAAACAATATGACTTCAGGTCATATGATAAAAATGGCAACAATAATATAAATAACATGTATTTCTAGAGCGTATACAAGGAGACATATGTGGACCTATTCATCCACCATGTGGACCATTTAGATATTTCATGGTTTTGATAGATGCATCTACAAGATGGTCACATGTATCCTTGTTATCATCACGTAATTTAGCTTTTGCTAGATTACTCGCTCAAATAATTCGATTAAGAGCACAGTTTCCAGAGCAATTAAGACAATTCATCTTGATAATGTGAGTGAATTTTCATCTCAAAATTTCAATGATTATTGCATGGCAACTGGAATAACAATAGAAAAATCTGTTGCTCATGTTCACACATAAAATGGTTTAGCAGAATCATTCATTAAGCGCCTCCAATTGATAGCTAGACCAATGCTTTTGAGAACAAAACTTCCCATTTCAGCTTGGGGACATGCAATTTTACATGCAGCAGCAATTATACACATCAAGCCAACAAGTTATCATAAATTCTCCCCATAACAATTGGCTTTTGGTCAGGAGCCAAATATTTCCCATCTTAGAATTTTTGGATGTGCAGTATTTGTCCCTATTGCTCCACCACAATGCACAAAGATGGGTCCTCAAAGAAGGTTGGGAATATATGTTGGCTATGAATATCCTTCTATAATAAAGTATTTAGAACCATCTACTGGAAATTTATTTACGGCACGTTTTGATGACTGCCATTTTGACGAAACAAATTTTCCAATATTAGGTGGAGAAAATAAGCAGCTAGATAAAGAAATCACATGGAAAGCATTATCACTATTACATCTAGATCCTCGTACACAACAATGTGAACATGAAGTTCAAAAGATAATTCATTTGCAAAATATTGCAAATCAACTACCAGATGCATTTACTGACCTCAAAAGGATTACCAAATCTCACATTCTAGCTGAAAATGCTCCGATTAGAATTGATGTCCCAGTAGGACAATTGAAAAATGCAAATGAATCTAAGCCAAGCCTGAAGCGTGGTAGACCAATTGGTTCCAAAGATAAAAATCCTAGAAAGAAAAAGGGAACAATCAAGATGGTCAAGTTAAGGAGGCTATTCCTGTAGAAGAAACTCAAGATATAACTATTCAAAAGACCCTAGAAGAGGTCCAGGTACCTGAAAATGATGAAGAGATCTCAATAAGTTATGTCACTACAGGAAAAAGATGGAACCGAGAAGAAATAGTAGTCGACAACATATTTTTATACAATATTGCCATTGAAATAATCAATGAAAATGAGGATCTTGAACCTACATCAATTGAGGAATGTAGACATAGAGATTATTGGCCAAAATGGAAAGATGCAATTCAAGCAGAATTGAATTCACTTTCAAAACGTGAAGTTTTTGGACCTATAGTCTGAATTCCAAATGATGTGAAACCCATTGGGTACAAATGGGTATTTGTGCGAAACCGAAATGAGAAAAATGAGGTCGTGAGATATAAAGCACGACTTGTAGCACAAGTTTTTCACAAAGACCTGGAATTGATTTTGAAGAGACATACTCTTCGGTGATGGATACAATCACTTTAAAATATCTGATTAGTCTGGCAGTGAACTTGAAGCTTGATATGTGTCTAATGGATGTTGTTACATCATATTTATATAGTTCTTTAGATACTGAAATTTATATGAAAATCCCTTAAGGATTTAAATTGCCAGAAGCATGTAAGAATTCTTGAGAAAATTATGCAATTCGTTTGCATGAATCCTTGTACGGATTAAAGCAATTTGGAAGAATGTGGTATAATCGTCTCAGCGAATATTTATTGAAGGAAGGTTATAAAAATGATCCAATTTGTCCATGTGTATTTATAAAAAGAAATGGATCAAAATTTGTTATAATCGCTATATATGTAGATAATTTGAATATAATAGGAACCCCTAAAGAGCTCCAAAAGGCAGTTGATTGTTTAAAGAGAGAATTTGAAATGAAGGATCTTGGAAGGACAAAGTTTTGTCTCAGCTTACAAATTGAGCATCTGACTAATGGAATTTTTATTTATCAGTTAACTTATATTGAAAAAATGTTAAAGCGATTTTACATGGATAAAGCACATCCATTAACTACTCCGATGGTTGTGAGATCGCTTAATAAGAAGAAAGATCCTTTTCACCCTCAAGAGAAAGGGGAAAAACTTCTTGGTCCGGAAGTACCATATCTTAGTGCTATAGGTGCACTACTGTATCTTGCTAATTCAGCAAGGCCTGATATTGCCTTTGCTGTAAACTTATTGGCAAGATTTAGTTCGTACCCAACAAGAAGGCATTGGAATGGAATTAAACATATATTTCAATACCTTCGAGGAACAATTGATATGGGATTATTTTATTCCAATGAAATTGGATTACAATTGATTGGTTATGCTGATACGGGGTTTTTATCAGATCCACATAAAGGTAAATCTCAAACAGGATATTTATTTACTTATGGGGGTGCAGCTATATCTTGGCGTTCAGCAAAACAAACTTTATCGGCCACCTCATCAAATCATGTGGAAATAATCGCAATTCATGAGGCAAGTCGAGAGTGTGTTTGGTTGAGATCAATGACTCAACATATCCAAACAATGTGTGGATTGCTTTTGGGCCAAAAGATTCCAACTATCTTATATGAAGATAATACAGCATGCATAGCTCAGTTGAAAGGAGGATATATCAAAGGGGATAGAACAAAACATATCTCTCCAAAATTCTTTATCACTCATGATCTTATGGAGAGTGGTGATATAGATATTCAGTAGATTCGTTCATGTGATAACCTTGCAGATCTGTTTACAAAGACATTGCCAACTAGAAAATTTGAGAAGTTGGCATATGGTATTGGAATGCGAAGGTTTAAAGATATAAAGTGATGTTGTCATCAGGGGGAGACAATATTGTGTACTCTTTTTTTCTTCACTAGGTTTTTGTCCCAATGGGTTTTTCCTAGTAAGGTTTTTAATGAGGCACAATATTTGTCGAAGAACATCCAAGGGGGAGTATTGTAAAATGTCAATAAGGTATGGATGTTCAATGGAAATTACGTTGTGGGACCCAGGGTAAAAGAAATGTAACAACCGCATGCATAAAATTTATTCATTCGTGGGACCCGCATGATGGTTATATATACATGCACACACTAGTGAATGAAACGATCATACCTCTTCCTTTTCTCTCTCTTCTTTGCGCATCTTCTTCTCTCTCTCTCTCTGCTTGCTCTACCTTCACTTCTGCTCACCTCTTGTTCTCTCATCTCTTTCTTTATGTTCTCTCTCAATTTATAACAGTCATGGGTTTTTGCAACAATACCTGTGTTCTTATTTTGCTAGGGTTGCTTAGCTTACTAATAAATCATATATGCATATGCAGAGCATCTGATCAAGTTCTTTGCACTTCTAGTGAGCGGTAAGACCTTCTTAATTTCAAGCAGCATCTTCAAGATCCTTCAGGCAGGCTTGCCTCTTGGTCTGAAGACACAGATTGCTGCAATTGGACATCAATTTTTTGAGATGATGTAACCGATCATATTCTTCAACTTCATTTGAACACTTCACTTCCAAACTTCTATTCTTGTGGTAATGAGACACCATGGTTTGGTAGTGAAATACATCCTTCAATACTTAATTTGAAACATTTGAGTTACTTGGACTTGAGTGGCAACGACTTTGGCAACATGCAGATTCCAATTTTTCTTGGCTCGTTGAAGAATTTGACATATCTTAACCTCTCTAATGCAGGATTTGGTGGAAGCATCCCTCATCAAATAGCAAAACTTTCGAGTTTGATCTATCTTGACCTTGGAGGTAATGATTTCATTGGAAACATTCCTAATCAAATTGGGAATCTATCTAGCCTACTTTATCTTCATCTTGAAGGGGGTTATGATTCAAACATGGATAAGATATTATTCTTTTCAAAGAATCTTCAATGGCTTTCATCCCTTTCGTCACTCAATTATCTTCAATTAAGTTATGTGAATCTATCTAATGCAATTGATTGGTTGCACATTTTGCAATCAATTCCATCACTAAGAGAGTTACACTTGACACTGTGTGCTCTTCATAATCATTTTGATCCAGTCATAATTACCAACTTCACTTGTTTGGTGATCCTTGATCTTTCTTATTCATATGATTTTGGAGCTTCTTCCATTCCAAGGTGGATTTTTCAACTGAAAAATTTGATTTCTCTTCAATTAAGAGGTAATGATTTGCAAGGTTTCATCCCAGATGGTATTCAAAATCTCACCTTCATTGAAGATCTTGATTTATCTTCCAATGCCTTCAATAATTCAATCCCTGAATGGTTGTGTAGCTTGAATAGCCTCAAGTCTCTTTCTCTATCATCAAACCATTTGAATGGATCGATTTCAAATTCGATTGGGAACTTGACTTCTTTGGTTACTCTTGATCTATCAAATAATCTACTTGAAGGGCCAATTCCAAGCACTTTAGGAAACCTTTGTAACTTGAAAAGTGTTTCTTTCTCAAACAACAAATTCAATCAACAATTTTCTAAATCATTGGCAATAATCTCGAGATGTGCTTCACACACACTTGAGAGTTTGTCCGTATCCAATTCAAAACTATATGGTCAATTGACAAGCCAAATTGGGATTTTCAAGAATCTCCTTTATCTTGTTCTTTCTGACAATTCATTTATTGGTGAAATTCCTATGTCTCTAAGAAACCTCACTTGTTTGAATGATCTTAATCTCTATGGGAATCAATTCCATGGGAATCCCTTTGATGTTATAGGATCCCTTTCTGCACTACAATCACTTTACATTGGTGGTAATCTTTTTGAAGGAGAGGTGACTGAAGATCATCTTGCTAATTTCACAAGGCTAGATGCATTTTCAGCATCAGGAAACAAACTCATTTTAAAAGTGAGTCCCAATTGGAATCCTTCTTTTCAAAATTTGAAAATGTTGTTCATGGCCTCATGGAATTTAGGTCCCAACTTCCCATCATGGACGAAATCACTCAAGTGTCTTGAATTTTTGTCCATACCCAACAACAACATCTCTGATTCTATCCCCACGTGGGTGTGGGATGCTTTTCCATATGCTTCTTATTTCAATTTTGATAACAATAATATCCATGGAGATCTTTCTCATACAATAAAGAATCCCATCAATATCTCATCCATTCACCTAGCCTCAAATCACTTAAGTGGTCATCTTCCTTACATATCACCCTTCGTGGTAAACTTGGACCTCTCAAATAATTTGATTTCTGGGTCCCTAGATTCCTTTCTATGTCAAGGAAAAGTAAAACAAATGGGTTTACAATATCTTAATTTCGAGTCAAATAATTTGTCTGGTGAAATACCAGACTGTTGGATGATGTGGCCAAATCTAATGTTTGTTAAGTTTGATAGCAACAATTTCAATGGGAACTTACCCCAATCTTTGGGATCCTTGCCTTGGCTTAGATCATTGAGATTTCGCAACCATTCATTCTCAGGAAATTTTTCTACTTGCTTGAAGAACAATAGTGGATTGATTTTCTTGGATCTTAGTGAGAATCAATTAACAGGAATTATTCCATTGTGGGTTGGATATGACCTTTTGAATTTGAAGGTATTTCTCCTCAGATCAAACAAATTCATTGGTAGCATTCCCAATCAAATATGTCATCTGAATTCTCTATAAATCTTGGATCTTGCAGAGAACAACTTGACAGGAAAAATACCAAAATGCATCAAAAACTTGACTGCTATGCTTATAAAGAACAATAGTGTAGATTCATTCATTAGGACCCAAGGTAATCACACTGGTGGATATTCCATAACTGACGTACTCCTGGCTTTGAAAGGAAGGCGTGATGATTATACATTTCCAGGCCTCATCATGAGCATTGATTTTTCGAATAACAAATTTTCTGGTGAGATACCATATCAAATTACAAGTCTCATGGGCTTGCAATTTTTGAACTTATCCTACAACCTTTTGCATGGTGAAATTCCTCGAAGTATCGGCAACATGAGATCATTGCAGTCAATGGATTTCTCAAAGAATAAACTCTGTGGTGAAATCCCTCCAACCATTTCCAATTTGAATTTCCTGAACAAGTTAAACTTGTCTTACAATTATTTGACATAGAAGATTCCAACTAGCACCCAAATGCAAACCTTTGAGGCAGATAGTTTCGTTGGAAATGATTTGTGTGGCCCTCCACTAACCAGAAAGTGCATCGATCTGGATGATGTGCCCAACCATGGTGATGATGAGAAAGAAACTTGTGATGGAATAATTATTATCCGTATGAGTTACAGACAGCTACGAGCAATAATTACTTTCTATTTACTATTATCGTCAGCAACGGTCTCATTTCCCCCCGGATGCTCCGGCACTGAACCAACACATAGTACCGCCTCAATTCACAAATCACAGCCTAACAAAAATGCAACGGCTTAACAAAAACCCTTTAGATACAAGTTCAAAACGCCCAAAAACTTCAATACAATTATGCTTTATAATTCTAATAAAACCCAAAATGATAGGAAACAGTATGCTAAAATATGGGGCTCATCAAGGTATTTGATTTCAATCTAAACTTTTCAAGTAGGATCTGCGAAAATGTTTTGGCATAAAACTTTCAGCGCAAAACAAAATATCTATAATTTGTCTAATAGCTTAAAAAGGGTTAAAACTTATGCATTCATTCTTTAAACTAATTAAGCTTAAAGTTCACTCTCCTCCATTTGTTGATTTCCATACTATTCTTATTGTAATTTTATATTCATCTCACAGCTCAAGCCAACGCTAAATGAGCCATCAACCCTCATTTGGATGACACTGATGTGAGCAAGTCATGCACCAACGAAGAAGTTTATAGAGCCCTACGAGACCTAATCTTACTCTTAAATATAAGAGTTAGTTAAGGATTTTATTTTAATTTTAAATGTAAGAATTTAATCTACTTACTACTTTTGCCTCCAAATTTATAAAATTTTCCCAAAAGCTATCCCTGTTTATTCCATATATTAAATAGGGTTTCTGAATTCTAACAATGGGGGTAATGACCGTAGAAGATATATTAAGAAAATAAATAAACATTTATTACAAATAATTAACTTAAGTAATTTTTTAATATATGTAAATTAGTTATCTAACTTGAAAAGGGGCTTTTATAAAGTATTGTCTTGTTCATTTCACACCAATGACCAAATTAACCAAAAAAAAGATCTGGTGCAACTGGCTACCTTTCCGCATATAAACCCCTCTGTAACGATCCCAAGAGAAATGGGCCTCGAAAGTGATCCAATTGACAGCCCAAACCAGGAGCACATGGGCAAGATGAGAAAGATCCAGAGAACACGTCACCAAAGGCACAAGGAGCAGGCAAATATAAATAACTATTAGGTCATAGAGAAAGGGGTTGGATGTCATGAACTCTCTCCCCCTCTCCAGTGTTCTCTTATATCTTCTGTGACTCTGTAATTACCCTTTTTGGCAGTCCTTTGTGACTGAGACTTCTATCTTTGTATTGCATTGTAGTCAGAGATTTTATTACTTGAATATTATATCATCTGCTAGATCATATTTCTATACAGGGTTGTTACATTGGTGCTTTCATTGAGAGCTCTTCCATGGCTGATGATTTTCTTTCATCCTTGGATCGACTTGAGGCCACTCTTCTTCGGCTTGCATACTCTGTTGACTCCTTGGTAGAACGAATGGAACAATCCAACCTTGTAGCTTCAAATCCTGACCCTGAATTTGCTAGGATTCAATTCGATTTTCAAATTGCTATACAAAAATATGAATCATCATTGACCTCTGCCAGTTCCTCGTCTATGACTTCGGAGGAGGTTGGCGAGTCCGTTGAAAAGCTTACTTATGACGCTTATGATCCACCACCAACACATGAATCATTTTCACAATCAGATATGAATTTGTCGCCAGAAGAGAGTGACGGGGTAGGCAAACCTATCCTTAAAGACTCTTCACTGCCATTATCATTGACGCATATAGCGGTGACCTTTCTAGAGGAAGAACCTATCTATACTCATTCTACTACTAGGGTGATGTCGTTAGTGACTGGGGTCTACTGGTTCCAAACGATGGACCACTTTAATGACGAGATCCAATTGATTTCAGCTCAAATGCAGTTTCGTCATTGCAACTTCCACGACCCTAGCCGCATTTCCGGCGAGGTACATAAGCTTGCCAACAACCATGGGTTTGATGGAGTTTTGTTCCTTCATCCTTGCTCTGTCTCTCCTGCGACAATGAAGCAGTTCAACGATTTTCGTTTTTGCTTGTCACCGACAGCCAAGCACATTGAGATGTGGATTCTTAATCGATTATTTGCCTCCAGTACTTCAATCCTTTCTGGTTATCATGATTTGGCACACTGTGAGGGCATTATTCATGGATTGATCTTTGACCCGGGTATCGCCTTTTCCCTTACACTATT
>QFDD01001758.1:0-29658 GCA_006871305.1 Vachellia collinsii | reverse complement strand
GAGATAGAGGGAGGGGGGGGGGGTGGAGAGAGAGAGAGATTCGAAAGCGAATTGATGACACATGAGACAACACGTTGGAAAGGAATAATGTGTGTTGTGTGGCTTTGTGTGTGCAGACACAATTAAGCTAAAAGAAAGGAAAGAGACTGAAAGTGGTGCAATATTAAAAGGAATCCTAACTAAGCTATAGTGAGATGACATGACAATTGGGTCTTTCAGAGGTTGCTAAGAATCTTCGTAATGTACTATTAAAGATCATTTTTTGTTTTGCTGTTAATACAGCTTAGTTATATTGCGCTTCTTTTATATAGACCACCGATGGAGTAAACATTATCCTATTTCCATTGGAAAGATGTTCACATTTAGTTTTCAACAATCATATGAACAAGATTTCGTCTAATAAAAAGAGACATATATCATAAAAACTTAATTATATCCCATTGATAAGAAGCACCTCCCTCAGTTTTGTGAGTTCAACCCTGTAAAATGGAAGGAACTCGACTATCCTCGAGCAAATTGAGGATTCAACTTCAGTGGATTAAAAGAATAATGTGTGACAGATAGAGAGACAGACACATAAGAAAGCCAATTGATGACACATGAGAGAGAGAGAGACAGACAGACATTGGAAAGCCAATTGATGACACAGAAGACAACACGTTGGAAAGGAATAATGTGTGTGTTGTGTGGCTGTGTGTGTGCAGACACAATGAAGCTAAAAGCAAAGAAAGAGACTAAAAAGTGGTGCAATATTAAAAGGAATCCTAACTGTAGTGAGATGGCATTGATCAAAGAACAGATAAAAAGTAAAGGGGAATTACTATAAAGTCTCATGTAAGAGAATTAATATCAGACATGTTCTAAGAAGTTGTCAATGCGAGTAACTTGAGTTGTCAATGGTAGCTGCTTGAGTTGTCAATGAAACCTTTTTAATATTAATTCTCTTACATAGAACTTTATAGTAATTCCCCAAAAAGTAATGATGTGACTGAACTCTGAATTATTTTATTAACTGAGCTCAAAAAGAGACAATGACCACAAGAATATAGTTATATAGCAACTAAACTTTATCACTGACTTAGTGACAACTCTAACAACTTAGTTACAGTGTAATATGGGCCAAACCCAAATATAAAGCCCATCATGCACTAATATATCCTCTTCTATTTTTTCTTAAAAAAAAAACAGAAGTACGAGGCACAAATATGAGGTACAGGAGAGCAGATATTTTCTAGAGGAACAACTCCAAGTATTTGACAAAATTTCAAGGAACAAAAAACCAGATAGAATCAGTCAATTCAAACAGGAAACCGTGAACCGATCCTTGGTCTGATCTAGTTCCGATCAACCAGCTAAGTTGGAGTGGGTTGACTAGGTTATATTTTTTAATCAAAAATCCTCTAAAAATGACGTCGTTTTAATTTTTTTAAAAAAAATAAAAATATTAAAATCAAAACCCTAGTCACTCTACTCACCTCGCAGTTGTAGTCACTCTTGGGCATCATATCAAACTACCCTCCTTCCTCCTCCTTGCCTCCTCCAAACTTTGACCTTCCTAGCTCCCCTTACTCCAATTGATCGACTCGATTGATACTCTCCCTCACATCTCACATCTCCGCTTGGAAAGGAAGAATTGGATCTAGGCCATGTTTCGTCTCCACCAACAAAGGTGAGCCTGAGGAATTGGATGTTGGTGGAACTCATTTATTATTGCTCTTACTATGTCTGTAGCTACAACAATTGGGTGATTGCTCTTGCTCCTTCTGCAGCTTTGACGATTGGATGATTGTTTTGCTAATTTATTCCCTTTGTTCCAACTTTTAATTGTTAAGTCCCTTGTGCTTTTTCTACTAATGTTTTGTGGAACTGAATGTTTTGTTCTTTGTCTAATCAATGTTAAGTCCCTAGTCGGTAGATCATTCATATTACTTTTAATTGAGCATATAACAGCTAGTAATAAATAATCTGAAAAGAAGAAAAACTATGATGATAAATCTTAGACAACCGTAGTGGAGGCAAAGAAACTGCACATAGAAAGAATGAATGTTATTCTATTGTTCTTTGTCCATAAAAGCGTGATTCTTGCATGAGTTTGTAAATTGAAAGTCTGAGATCTTTGCTATGGTGCATTCTTGATCATTGCTTTTGTTCTTTTCTTTTATTCCCATGAATCAATAATGGCTTTGCATTCTTGATCTTTTATTCCCATGAATCAGTAACGGCTTTTCTTTTATTTTCATGAATCAGTTATTTAGTTATTTATTTGTTGGTTTCTGAATTTTGATTTGTTATTTATTACCAGTGATGGATATTGCAAGTAACTCTAGTTTACAAAATGATAATGCACTCCTAATAGCATTACTCCAACTGCCATCCTACTGGTTATCCCTTCCATTTCTTCTCTTCGAGAGAAAATCGATCCTGCATGGGCACATGTTGCCTTGAAAAAAGAGGGAGCACAAAATGTGTATACATGCCTTCTTTTTTTTTTTTTTTATGGTAATAGCTATGGAGGAGGTGGGATAAATAGGATGAAGTAATATCTTGCTGATGTGATTGGTCAAATAGTTTCTTGCAAAAAGGTTCCTCTTGATGTACATTATAGGATGATAGAGTCTTTCAAATAAGGTTTTAAGAAAAAGACCATTGAAGATATAGGAGAAGAGGAAGCCAAAGAAGTTAATTTTGATTCTCCAATTGTTTTAGCTAGTGCCAAAAAGACCATTGAAGGTATGGTGGCCTTTGAAAATGATTCTTCCCTTTACTTTTGCTACCTGAGCCTGGACCAAAGTACCAACTCCTCCTGATTGACCTAACACCTAAGGGCTTTGAGTGCCTACTGAACTTTCCGTGGGAATCCCTTATGTAGGCTACCTCTGTCTCTCTATCCTTCTAGCCATCATTCATATAGTAGTGCACATTTCTTAAAGTCATCAATCTCATGGGCTGCCATATGTTGTTTAATCTCAGGCCTCACCTTTTATAACAATTGAGAAACAAGTCATCCCGGTTCAGGGTTCGCCTTCACATATGCAACATACTTGGATAATTAATGAATTGGTAAATGAAGGCATCCTCATGAAGATCTCCTTGTTAGAAGGCATAGAATTCATTCTCCTTTTGTTGCCTCACAGTCGCTGGGAAGTAATGGTTAAAGAACCTCTTCTTGAATTCATCCCACTCCAAGTCGGGTTCATTCGAGGATTTGACACTTGCCAACCATTGCTTGGCACTCTTCTTCTATTGTTGATGGAGGTGGTGGATCAGCATAACTTCCACTAGCACCTCCTCCAGCACGTCTCGTATCTACCATCTCGTATCTAAGAGCAAAACCCCACAAGGAAAAGAATAAGAATAAAAACAAAGATGCCAACTAGAAGAAGGGAATTAATTGAAGGAAAATATATATATTGCCAAAGGACTATATGTAATGCACAAACAAGCCAAAAACCATTTGGCCCTGATACCAAATTGTAATCCCCCAAGTAAATTAACCTTAAAATAAAACACAATTGATCATTAATTCCTCAAGGTCCATGGCACAAGAGTTGTGGGTGAGACACCCAACCCATAAACTATATAGAATATCACTTCGACCCAGGCACAACATTCACCTAGAAGTCACCACCAAAAGTCACCAAAAATCAGAACAATTATTAAACCTCCCATTAAACATATAGGTTCATAGATATTCGTTAAATGAGTACCTAATGTCTCATACATATCAAAACACAATTTATTAATGATGGGTCTAATTTCACGGTAGAATCATAAAGATAAGATCAAAGTATGCAAGCCCTATAAGTCTGTCACATTTCTCCAAAAAAATAATCTAACAACTAAGCCTACAGTGATAACTACTATTAAACTATTGGCTCCTTCCCTTCATGCCTCGAACCACTAAATCCCTCTCCTACAAATAATAAACATTGATAGGGTTAGACATAAAGTCCCAGTAACCAACAATCAATTTATAGAATATACAATATGGGATTATAAGTCAGTGAAGTAGTGCTAATATGTAATATACAATGAAATCAAGGTTTTCCATTACATACAATCATAATACACAAGTGATCCCTCCATCCTACTCCTCCATATCACTCCATGATGTGGATCTAGCTTAATACCCTGAGCAACCTGGCCAAGGTCCAGCAACAACATTAATCCAACCGGTCCCCCTTCAATTTCCCTCTTGGGTCTTGAATCAAAGGGTGTCTAGCCTCCCACTTGGCTCTAGGCCGACTTGCCACCTGGGTCTGAGTCACATTAAAGCCGACCATTATTATTAATAGTGGAGGTAATCGCGGATATAACACAAACCCAATTATCAAAAGATCAACCCAACTACTTCAATCCCACCTAATATTGCAATCCTCCACAAATGCATAAATTCACAATTTATTCCATATAAAGATAAGTTATAAATAGTTAATCATCTATATATATATTTAAATAAAACATATTCTTTCAAAAATACTTTCTATTTCACTGAAATTGAATATATAAATATAGAGATAAGATTCATAATAAATAACTAAGGTATCAAAAATACCATACAATCTATGCAAGCATATAAAATGAATTAATTATGGTTATCTCACACCAAAACAAGTACGCAATACCACAATAATCCAAAGTCCAATGCTCAAGTCATCAAAACAATTAATCTACACAATTAATTTAAGTATATATATTAATATAATGCTAACAAAAACAATTACACACACACATATGAATTTAGACAAAATTCATTTCCCTTCCAAACTTTAAGTCATCCAACAATTCCCTACTTACAATCATAGTATTAAAAACCGAACCGGACCGGCCGGTTCAGATCGGAAATCGGCGGCCCGGCCATGTGTCCGATCCGGTTGATGATGAAACTCGGCAAAATATCAACTCGGGTGACTCGGTAAAACCTGTTGTAACCCGGGAGCAACCCGCATAACCTGCCGGGTTGAATGGATTAGCGGGTTACATTTTTATTGGCCTGAACAGTGTAACAATTGGGGGAAGAAGAAGAAACTTCACCGGAAAAAAGAAAACTGAAAAGGAAAACATAACGAAGGTTTGTCCCAAAATACTTACTTGAAATGGAACTCCAAAAATATTACAATAATAAATGAAGTGAGTATACTTCTTTGAAGAGAAAGCGTGGATGAAAGAAGCAGGAGAAGGATGATTTTAAAGGAGTGAAACATTGATTATTTGTTATTCAGGCGAAGAGAGAGACAGATTGGAGACTAGAACGAAGAGCACCGAAGGACGAGAGATTCAAACCTGAAAAAGGAGGGGAAAAGACATTAATGATGATCCTGACATTACTTGCAGCTGTTGCACAACTTCCATTAGCCTCTAGTCCATCACATGTCCCATCCATCATCATTTTTTGAATTATATAAAATTATATATAAAATTTAAAAAACGGAAGAAGGAGGAAATTATATATATATAGAGGCTTTATTAAAATATATAATATATATTGATTTATGAGATTTTGTTAATTTTATTAAAATACTTTTCTTATTAAATATTAATATTTTTCTAAATTTTGTTTAAATTATATTTTTAAATCATCACCGGTCTGACCCCGGGTTAACTTCGATCTGACTCATTGACCCTTAACCCACTACTTAAATAGGTTTAATAACCGGTCCGGTTTTTAATACCTTGCTTACAATCCATAAACCAAATTCTTTATTACAAACATATTTTTATCATCCACTAGTTCCATTTTCAAAAATCCCCAAAAATTAGCTCTTTCAATCTTCAAAATCACATAAATCAAAAGTCATCAAATCCTCATTGAAGTTTCAATTCTATTCTGCCATAAAATATTTCTCACTTATTGGAGTCACTAAAAATATCTTTATTTCCTCAACCTATCCAAAAGCATCAAATTCCAACATTTAAAATTCCCTTGAAATGTCTAACATTAATATTTCTGCATAAACTCTAAACCCACTCTATTCAAAAATTAATATAAACTCTAGTAGATTAAAATAAATCATAAAACTCAAATTTAATTGGTACAAATATCATATATATCCCAAATACTAAACTGTTTAAATAAAATATTATTTAAAAAATCTTAAACCAACTAATAAATAAAATTAAACTAATTAAAACATTCTACTATTTTAACTATACAATCCTGTAGTTTTTTATTGTCAAAAATTAAAACTTGATCCAAACCCTAAATTATATTTTTGCTCCATTACTTAAAAATATTACAGCATTATGTATTCCTATAAGAGTAGAAAAATTTTGATAAAGGAGATTTAATGATTTGAAGGAATTTTATTTACAAAAATAAGCTTCAAAGTTGCTCAACAATGGCGGACAATGACGCCAACGCGGGGAAGAAGAAAACAGTGGGAGAAAATGAAAATGCTCTGACCCACGCCTGACCTAAATAAATCGTATGGATAAAATTTCCTAACATGACCCTAAAGAAGAAAATTACACTAAACTGCCCCATTTAAAATGTTCATCCCGCCTTCTCTCCCTTTATTATTATTGCTACTATTTATATAAATTCTATTTAATCTCAAAATATAATAAATTTTATTTACCATAAAAATAACTCTTCCTATATTAGGTAAAAGCAAAAAAATTTTAGAATATTATAAATTTAACTCATTAACTTTTGAACTATTGTTTCTACTATTTCAATATCCAATCTAATTTTTTAAGGCTTGCAAAATTTAGCTCAAGAAGCTAGTAGCGCCTTAGTTAACTCGTCTGCCACCTATTCATTAGCAAGAACATGACTTACTTTGCGTGTACCATCATCTACCTTTTTTCTAACAAAAAATACTTTGAGTGTACCAAAAATAAGTATTCTGCCACAGTACCAGAATACCACACCAAACTGACAGGATACCCATCCCTAAAACACGCATTCCTTGTAAGACAGCTAAAAGCCATAATACATTACCCACAGAATCTGCCACGCTGATATATTCAGCTTGGGTGGTGGATTGAGCAACTACAGGTTGTTTATAAGCTGTCCATATAATTGGATTTG
Organism: Vachellia collinsii; assembly: GCA_006871305.1. Taxonomy (NCBI): domain Eukaryota; kingdom Viridiplantae; phylum Streptophyta; class Magnoliopsida; order Fabales; family Fabaceae; genus Vachellia; species Vachellia collinsii. The sequence goes on along the minus strand of QFDD01001758.1, from coordinate 22,625 downwards.
ATCCCAACAATACACAATATTCACTAACTGAACGCCTGTCCTCTGACTAAGGCACCCAATCAGCATTTGCGTAGGTCTGCACTGTAAACACAGAACCTTGTTGAATTAAAACAGGACCGGACTCTGGATCGGTCTAGACAGTGGTTCAAGGGTTAATGAATTAGACCGGAGTTAAACTAACTATATTAAAATAATAACATTTAATTGATACTATTAAAAAACAAACATTATTATATTTTTATTATTTTTAACTAATTTTAACTATTAATTTATATTTGATTATTTAAGTAGTTATTACTGATAGAAGAATGATAGAAGAAGGGGGAGGGAGTCTTCCAAGAAGATCTTTCGGTGTATAACACATTCCCACCATCCATTTCACTCTCTGCCTCTCTCTACTCTCATTAACTTAGCCCATATCCAGAGCTTCTTGTATCTTTAAAATAAAATAACCTAATTAAAAGATGCTTTTATACATGCATTTAATTTTTCTTCCACTTTTTATTTACCTTGTTTTCTGATTTTTTACCCCTTCCCAAGACCCATTAACTTTTAAATTTTCCTTCTCTTTTCATTTCCCTGTTGTGTTCTCTTTCCTTACTTCCTTCTTCCCTCAGGAGTGATTGGACTTCTTCCGCATTTTCCAACACGCTGCTGCAACCTTCTCATTTTTTTGAGTTTTCTCACACAACACTCAACCTTTTCTATCCATTCTTCACGCATCCAGCTTCTCTTCTTCATCTTCCACCTTATGCATCTTCTTCTCTCTTCTTTTTCTGTTCCTCGTGGAAGACTCAGTGAAGATAAGCTTAGCAAAGCACCAGGCAGGCACCGAGCAGAGTGGCAAGGACGTGAGGGGTCTGATGAGGGCTAGAGGACTGGGGCAGACTAGCAAGGACGGGAGATGGTGTCTGTTGAGGGCTTAAGGTTCTGCATTTACTATTTTTTTTAAAAAAAAACAACACTAAAATAGTGTCATTGCAGGTGAAAATCAAATCATAGAAAATAACCCGATCAACCCATGTTATAAGTAGGTTGACTTGGTTAAAGGCGGGTTAATTAGGCTAATCCGGGTCAATCCACCTCTTGGCTCACCTTAAGATCGGATCGGACCATGTCCTGGTTCAACGGTTCCCTGTTCGAACCAGACGGTTTGGTCCGTTTTTGGTTCCTTGGTACCATGAGAACCTATTCCATTTAGGTAGCGCGAGACACGCTTCATTCCTTCCCAATGAACAGTAAGTAGTTAATGCATATACTCGGCTAGTTTATTTACTGTAAATGCTATATCAGAATGAGTGAGGCATATGTATTGTAATGCTCTTATAACGCTACGATAGATTGTAGGATCAGAACAAAGAGGGCTATCAACTGTTTCCAGTTTATGACATGTAGCCATAAGAGTGGGCTTGGCATTTGACATAAGCATGTGTCTTGTTGAGCAGTTCAGTAATATATTTTCTCTGTGACATATGCACACCCATCTGAGTACGATGAAACTCAACTCCCAAAAAGAATGAATTCAACAAAATCCTTCAGAGAGAAAAATCACTCATTTGTGTTATGACTTGTTGAATATTCTCCTTATAAGAACCTATAATAATGAGGTCATCAACAAACACAAGCAATTAGAGAGCATTTGTTTCAGTTATCTTCATGAACAAACACACATTAGACTTTGTTTAAACAATGCCTATGTGTACTGCTAAAAGCATCATTAAGCTTGCAAAACCAAATGTGGGACTTGTTTAAGAACATAAGGTTCTTTCTTCAATTTATACACAAGAGGATTTGAAGAATCTGATGAATATTTCTTAAAACCTGGAGACTGCTTCATGAACACATCTTCAATGATCACCATTAAGAGATGCGTTGTTGAAATCAACTTGCTTACACTACAAAAAAAATTAACTTTTAGCCATGACAAAAGTTTCCGCTGAAAATACAAAAGCCGCTACTGAAGACAGTCACCGTTGAAAGTATAAAAGTCATCGCCAAAAGAGTTGTCACCAAAGGGTCACCGCTGTAAGGATTGTTGCTGAAGGTATTGACAACGATAAAAATAAGTCACCGTCGAAGGGTATCTTTAGAGACGACTTTTGTTGTTGCTGAAAGTATTTTCACAATTATTAAAAAAAATGATAATTTACTCTGGCGACTACCACATTACCACTATTCCTTGTACACCACGTGTTGCCAGCTGATGAATTTGAAGGTTTGCCTTATCCAGAAATCGAACATTCAACCCTTTGGTCACACGCGTGAGCCTTTGTCAGTTGAGCTGTAATGACTTTGCATACTTTAAACATATATTGAAATATATATAAATATATTATTTGTACATATATCTATATATACAATATTTAATATTATTATAAACTAAAAGTAAATTGGATGATAATTTTAATGCATATATTTATTATTTTTTATATTTGTATTTTATTTTATATATAGTATATTATTGATTGAATAATATATTATTTTAATATACTAATATTTTTATACACTTATATAATTATTAATTTCATAATTTTTATTTTTTAAGAATATTATTTTTAGGTAAAAATTTTATTTTTAATAAATAAATTTTACAAATAAAATAAATATTATATTTATTGCTTTTAGCGGCGACAAAAGGCAAGAAATTTAAAATAAGTTTTAAATAATTTAAAATTTAAAATAAATTTCTTACCTTTAGCGTCGATTGAAAAAGTCATCGCTAAAGGTAAGAAATTTAAAATAAATTTTTAATAATTTAAAATTTAAAATAAATTTTTTACCTTCAGCTGCAATTGAAAAAAGTCGCCATTAAAAGTTTGGCCTTCAATGGCAACAGAAAATTGTTGTCGTTGAAAGTCACCTTCAATGACGATAGTTGCCACTAAAAGGCCCCTTTAGCGGCAACCTTTTTTGTCACCGTTGAAAATTATCGCTAAAAGTGTTTGTTTTTTGTAGTGGAATTAAGCTTACAACCAGATAACCAAATTAATTAAAATTTTGACGTGGAAGGCTTGACTGCTAGACTATATGTGCCATTATAATCTGAGCCTAACTCTTAACAAAAACCTAGAGCAACCAACTTGGAATCCCTTGAGCATTGGTCTTTAACTTAATTCCATTTGCATCCTATAACTTTTTGGTTTGGAGGAAGTTGAACTAGATCCAAACTTTTGATATTAATAAGAGCGTTATACTCTTCTTCTACTGCAGCACTGCTTTCAAAACAATTAAATGCTTCATGAATATTGGTGGGGCACAATGGTTCTGTAGGGGCTGCCATAAAGATCTTGGGCTTAAAAATTCCGGCCTTAGCACGAGTAACCATTGGATGGTTATTATTGGTTATACAACGAGGTAATATGATAATGTCCGTTGTTAACATGTGTTAGGTGCTTAATTATCCCACTTAACGCTCTGAACCGCTGAGTCTCTATTAAAGTTAGAACTTATCAAAATAATCTAAACTAATATAAATTATGCTATTATCACTACAAAAAAACATGAAATTAGCTACAAAATTACCGACGGAATTGTGGTTTGCCATGGAATGAATTTCCGAAGGAATTCATTCCGTCGCAAATTTCACCATCACAAAACGATTACCGACGGAATATTCTGTAGGAAATCTGCTACGGAATTTTCCGTGGCAATTTTTTTTTAATAAATAATAATGTCACATGTCACCTTTACCAGTTGCCACCTCATCCGGGCCCCTGCCATGTGGCACCTCCGCCAACTGCCACCTCAAACCCGGGCCCCGCCACGTGTCACATCCGTCAGTTGCTACCTCACAGCTAGGCCTTGCCACGTGTCACCTCCTGCAGCTGTCACGTGTCGTCACTTGATAAATTTTCAATTTTGCCTCCTCCAGGATTCGAACCCTCGACCATCTGTGCGCGTGATCCTTTGCCAGTTGAGCTGCGACAACCTTGTATATATAATATTTATATGATTATTAATTTCATAATTTTTATTATTTTAAAAAATATTAATTTTAATATAAAATTATTACAAATAAAATAAATATTATTTCTAATATTTTTATATTTAATATTGATTTTAATTAATATATTAAGTAAGATTTAATAGTAAATAATAATATAATAAATAAGAATAAAAAATTTAAAATTTAAAATTGAAAGTAATAATTAATTAATAAAAATTACAATTATAATAATTAATTAATAAATAATTAAATAATAATTAAATTTGCCACGGAATATTTTTCCGTCGGAAATTCCATCGGAAATTGCCACGGAATATTTTTCCGTGGTTAATTTTGTAGCTAATTTTGCCATAAAAAGTTTCTGTCGGAAATTGCCACGAAATATTTTTCCGTGGCTAATACCGTGGCAAATTTCGTCATAGAAATATGATGTTTTTTTGTAGTGTATAGTATTGAGATTTAACAATATATATTTGATAATAATGTATATTGTATATAAGTAACTTTATATGATATCAGTGCTATTCAAAATTACTATATGATTTTATTTTTCGGCGAATACAATAAGATATTTTTTTTGTATGATAAAAATAATATCAATTAATATACCTTTAGAGAATATGATTGATGATGTTTTCTAAAGCAGAATTTTAATTTTTTAAATATTTGTGTCAGCTTTGCCGAGATCTTAATTAAAGTGAAACTTGTAATTTCTTATTTCATTTATTGGCATGAATGGAATGATATAAACTGATAAAACAGATTCCAAATCTCAGAAACTACATTCTTAAAAAAAAACCACCCATGATTTTCCAAATTTTTTTTATTATATTAGGAGGGATATTAAACCCCAAACCTCTAGCGTACACCCACTCTCTACCCTTAACTACATAATAACTAAGTCCCATATAATAATTCCCACTACAAAACTTGTGAGGATTCATTACAATAAGCTAGAACCATTGCTTTTCCTCCATAATCAAGCAGCAGGTGCGTAGTCATAATCTCCATCATCATCGTCGCCGCCATCACCTTCAATTATATTGCAGGCTCCATCATTGAAAGCATACCGTCCAAACACTTGATCATCATCTTCATGTTTCTTCCTGCAGCACCATGGGGCATCAATGGCACTGAAAAAGGACTCCATTGTAGAAGAAGAGAGACTTGGGAACTAAAGGGAATGAAGTAGTGGAGGTGAAGAAGCTTTTGGAATATAAGGGTATGGCGTATGGTTGGTTTGATATTGGATGTGGAAGGAGATTGGGTATAAATAGAGAAACAGAACAACCGAAGGTTCGTATCAAACTCAAGAAAGGCACGTGGAGAGAAGTGTGGAATTAATGGTACTTGTAAGCTTGACACTTTGCAGAACGCGGGCGCGCGCTGGTGAGAGAGGGGGAGACCCGGGGGGGGGGGATCCGAATGCAAATTGATGACACATGAGACAATACGTTGGAAAGGAAAAATGTGTGTTGTGTGGCTTTGTGTGTGCGGACACAATTAAGCTAAAAGAAAGGAAAGAGACTGAAAGTGGTGCAATATTAGGAAAAGATGTCCACATTAAGTTTTCAACAATTATATGAACAATATTTCCTCCAATAAAAAAACACATATATCATAAAAACTTAATTATATCCCATTGATCCGAAGCACCTCCCTCAGAGCCTTGTGAATTCAACCCTATAAAATGGAAGGAACTCGACTATCCTTAAGCAAATTGAGGATTCAACTTCAGTGGATTAAAAGAAATTATGTTCAACTAGGCATGGTAATTATGTTTTTTTTTACCTCGATAATAATGCTGGAAACTAACGGCGTATAGTAAGATGATTGTATCCCCATATAATTACTAATATATGAATTCAATATGAATAATAATAAAAATAAGTGTTGGTGGTTAAATTAAATATATGGATTTTTCTGTTTTGATATGACAAGCGAAAATATGCAACTGTGCATTTCAATTACTAATGTGAAAAAATAGGGTTTAACATGGGGAAACACGAACTAGCCATATTCCAGAGACACATTGGCGCAAGGTGGGAGCTTGGAGATGAGTCTTGGAACTTGAAGAGATTTTAATTTGGTCGTTCATCCTAGTTTTTATAGTTTTCCACCTTCTCTTTTATTTAGAATCTGATATGGATCTTATGGACTTATATAGTTTTGGTTTGATAAGGATTATGAATAGCTAAACATCTTGTATGGATTGAATCGTATTTTTATGATCCTCTCTTAATGTTAGTGATAGTAAGTGTTGATTTTACTTTGTACTTAATGCTACTATATGCTTGATCAACACTTATTAGTTAGAAATTGAATGAAGCTTGAGAAAATTCATTGGATTCTAGAATTTAAGTAAACTCATGCTAGACTTGAAGTTTATGGTTTGAAAGGATAGTTTGTTGATAGAAAAGAGATTTATTTATGGATGCAGCATAATCTATTAAATGTTAGGCTTCAAAGATTATTTTAATTGATTATAGCAAGAGATTGTGAATGAGGAATGATTAACGAGGATGTATAATTGATTTTGACTAATTGGGAAATCTTGATCAATTACTTTTGAACAGTTGGCCAGCACTTAATATCATTTAACACTAATTGAGGGGAATTGATTAACTAAGTTTCATGAAATGCAATGGTGGGTAATCCTGGGTTCCATTCATCTCGAAATTAAGAATTAAGATTTGTTTGTTACCCCAAACTCATTAAACTCAGTTTAAATAAGTTCAAATCATATTTGTTAATGCACTTTTCTAAAAAAAAAAATGTTTTCACTTAACCATTTAAGAACGCAATCGCAATAATTAGACCAGGAGCAATTAATCCCCGTGGAAATTACAACTTTTTATACTACTTGTGACTTGTACCTTGAATTTAGGCTAAACGGCAAACATACAACAATATAAAATTAATCACCATGTATGTTACTTTACATATGAGTACAGTTGATAACTACAATATGATGTTATTTGGTAAATACAGTAGGATCTATTTTATAGGATAAAAATATTTTAAATTTATATGGATTTAGATAATATGATTGGTAATGTTTTGTTTAGCAGAATTTTAAGGGCTTGTTTGTTTCCATTTTTAAATTTTTAAAAAACATTAAAAAAAACTTTTTGGTGTTTTTGTTTAAAAAGTTATTTTTAAAAACAAAATTTTTTTAAAAAACAATTTAGCTTTTTTGTTGTATTTCTTGGTTTTTGTTTGAAAAAAATGGGAAACCCTTTGTTCTCCTCTCAATGATTTTTTTTTATTTAAAAATTTAAGTTATCATCAAAATTTCACCCACTTGTTTGAGTATGTTTATGTTCAGAAACACAAAATAAACATGACCTTAATTTTTGAGATATTTTTGTATTACTCTGGTTTGAGTATATTTATGTTCAGAAACACAAAATAAACATGAGCTTAATTTTTGAAATATTTTTGTATTACTTGGTTCTGCCTAATTTAGATCATAATTGAAGTGAAATCTTAATCTCTGATTTCATTTGTCGACATGAATGGAATGACAAAACCTATGATATAAATAGATAATCAGGACAACTTTAGATGACATAAACTGATAAAAACAGATTCCAAATCTCAGAAACTACATTTTCAAAAACACAAAAAATGATCCATTATTTTTCAAGAAATTGTTTATTACATTAAACCCTGAACCTCTACGTACAACCACTCTCTACCTCTCTAAACATGGTAACGCCTACTTCGGAACTTGGGGGGATTCATTAATATAAGCCACAAACTATGCTTTAGTGATTCCTTGATCATCAAGCAGCGGGTGCATAGTCATAATCTCCATCATCATCACCATCATCGCCGTCACCTTCAATAGTATTGAAGGCTCCATCATCGAAAGCATACTGTTCAAACACTTGGTCATCATCTTCATGTTTCTTCCTGCAGCACCATTTGGGGGCGGGGGGCCATCGATGGAACTGGAAAAGGACTCCATTGTAGGAGAAGAAAGACTTGGGAACTAAAGGGAATGAAGTAGTGAAGGTGAAGAAGCTTTAGGTATATATGGCTATGGCGTATGGTTGTTTTGATATTGGGTGAGGAAGGAGATTGGGATTATATGAATAGAGAAACAGAAAAACTAAAGGTTCATTATTTCGAACTTAAGAAAGGCATGCGGAGAAGTGTTGAATTAGTGGTACTTGTGAGCTTGTCACTTTGCAGAACGTGTGTGTGTGTGAGAGAGAGAGAGAGAGAGAGAGACAGAGAATGGAAATTATAAGTGTTGAATTATATTACAGATCTTTTGTAGCTTCACTGTTCATAGAAGCTTTGTAATATTTCACATGTTTTACGTAGACTGCATATTGTTGTTGCATCATTAATTCACTCAATGTACATGTTACTAGAAACGAGAAATCAGGCACTACGTTGAACTTGAACTTGGCACATGGAATTCGCAACATATACCCTTCTAGTCAGGTGAATGGAAAGCTGAGGGAAGTGTTGTTGGAAATATTGTGTATAGGTGTATTAAACAAAGAGTCTTTTCAAATATTATTAGAATATTTTATAATGGAGAGTTATAATTTTCTAATTGAAGAGTTATATTGCTTTAAGAGATCCCTCTTTATGCATACCTTCAATGGTTATAAATAGCCACTTTCACTCCATTTAATAAAAACAAATTCAGAAAATAAGAGATAGGAGAAGAATAATATAATTTTGGAGACCGAAAATTCTTTTATCTCTTGCTTGAATTATATCCATTTCTGTCTCCCTATCATCTCATAGGAAGGGTTCATTTAATCCTGGAGAGTGTTGTTTTGTAAAATTTGTAGGGAGTTGTGGAATTAACTCTTAAGAACAGTATCCTTGAACGCAATTCAAACCATACAAACTCTGTTGATTTTACAGATTTGCCAACAAGTGTTGGTGGGTGAAGAGTGAATGAGTTAAAGACTGCACCATGTGTCCCCTCCTCGATCATGTTAGCTTAGTTTTTGAGTGTGACAGTGACCAAATGTTTCTCTCATGAACCTGTGTAACACCTTTCATTTACGCATTTTACTATACGCATTTTGATGTGCTATGGTTGAGGTGAATCAAATTTTAAAACCTATAAATTAAAACTTGCATCTTGATCCTTAGGTTACTAGTCCTTCGGTATTTCCAGATTTTTTATTCAACTTTGGAAAATCATAACTAATTCTAGAAAACTCTTATGAGAGTGCTCTAAAATTCTTTTAAAAACTCTAAAATTTTCCATTTATTGGGCATAAAACCATTTTTATAAATTCACATAAATGTCAAAATGGCTTCCCCTATTTTTTCCCAATTATTTGAGGCCTCTTAGTATTTTTCATAATTATATTTGGCTAACAATTCTTTATTTGGCCAAAATTCAATCAATACTAAATATTCATTTTTGAGGTAATTTCTACTATTTATACCTAAATTATCCCACATATATAGTTTGCGGAATTATTCTCTATCTCTCTATCTTCAGGAATTTTTCATGAAATTCTAGACATAATCTTCCAAATTACCCTTACATACTTGTAATTTTAAAAAATTACACTACTATCCAAACCTGGGGCGGTATATATACAATGCAACCGGGTGAGTTCACTATTTTATTTAACCTTTAGTTAACCTTTACTTTCACATTTCATCTTTATTTGGAAGGGCCAAATGTTAACTTTGTCCCTATGAATCATGATATCTTTTAGAACATTTTAGGGACTCTTATTCAATTGAACTTTGTAACCTATATAATTTAGGCTTACTCTTAAGCTTCTAAATCCAAAATTTGAGATATGGATTTGGCAAAAAAAAAAAAAAAAAAAATTGAGATATGACACCCTACCTTGGATGCCCAAGCAAAGCACAGTGCCTCGACCCTTTCTTCTCAATTCTCATGAATAAAATTGGGGATCCAATTGCACGTCTCTCAGTGCAATTCTAGATTTTGTTGAGGTTTATTTGATTATGACTGATAGGAATTGAGGAGAATCATTTTATTCAACTTAACATTCAACTTGATAAATGAGGGTACAGATAAGCCGGCAAAGCACAAACTAATAGCTAACCCTATAATCTAATCAAATATAATCATAATATCGATATCAAATTATATCAACAATATCAAAATATATCATTCCGAGTGGGTTGTGAGAGACTTGATGAGGGAGGACATTACAATACAAAAGACAAGTGTGAGTTTTGGAGCAAGGGAAAGGGACAGCATCAGAGTAGGCCCTCACCATACGTGCTTGTTAGAACTACGTTAGTTTCATTGACTTTTATAATATCCAGGTTTTCGATTTCATGATATAAAGGCTAAACGAGTAGTTAAATATTAATTAAAGGTTCAGAGGATGAATAAAAAGAAATGGAAGAATAAAATATCATTCTGTCAAACGTAGAAAAAGTAAGGGCCAAAAGATCATTCTGAAGAAGTAAGGGACTAAAGCGTCACTTTGGAAATTCAAGGGACCTAAGGGTCAATTAAAAATGGGACTAAGGTGAGAATTTTGAAATTTGAGAGACCAAATTGCTATTTAAAGAATTCAAGGGTAATTTCGTAAATAAGTCCAAGTCCAAGGGTATTTTGGTCAAAGTTTGACCAAAATATCAAAAAATTTTACAGAGTTCTAATAGATAGGGAAAAATTCACTGATAATTAATTAGGCCCGGTTCAGGTCAGAATGACAAGAATAACATTTATGGAAATTTTAAAGGTTATTTAATATCTAGATATTTAGTAAATAATTAATTAGAAATAATTATTTAAACTATCCATAGGCCTTAGATATCTGATTTTAGAAGAGGGAAAAATAGCTTGAAAATTGTAGTAATTTATAAAATTATTTCCAAGAGAAAGTCAGAGGCAATTTCTCGAAACTAAAAGAAAAAGATCTGGAAAAACCTTGAAATTGGGTTTTCTTCAAAAATTAATTAAAGACAATTCTGAAAGTAGAATGAGGAAAGAAAAATCATGGAGATATTATGTAATTTTGGGAATTTTTAATGACCCTATACAGGTCCAATGATCAGGGAATTCCCAAAAAGTAATTCTGGCCCGATAAAGTAGTTTTATGAATAACTAAAGTAACTTTATCTACATAAGGTAGATTGTAAAGACTGGGATCTTGCCACATGTCATTCTTTAATGCAAAGATGAAAAGTAGAAAGATGTTTTAACCATGTGGTAAAATATATCAGAGTAAAGTTATTTTATCAGTCCAATCGGGTTCCACAACGAATTACAACATAAGAGCAGATTTTTTTTTAAGCTTCTAAGAGCTTCCAAGAGGCCATAAGTCAGCCAAAACCGCAGCAAGAAGGAGATCGAGGAGGTGGTGTGAGAGAGAACAAGCAAGAAGGGAAGAGATTCCAAGCCAAAATCCACCAAGTTCAAACGTAAGCTTGAGTTTTGGTGCAAAATCCTCTCTAGCTCTTGATTTCTAACACTCCTCTCCAATTCTATTGATTTAGTTTTATGATTTATGATGAGATTTTGCTGCTGGAATGATATGATTTTTGAGAGAGAAAGTGACAAAGAGAGGGATTTAGAAAAAACTATTGCTAGGAAATCAATCTATGCATGATTTGGAACCTAGTGATAGTTGTTGTGTTGTTTGGATGAATATATGAATTTTTGGCATGAGGTACTGTTTATTGCTGGTGGCTGACACTGTTCATGCAAGGGAAGGAATGATTTTGTGATGTTTAATGATGGGAAAGCTAGGAATGTGATTATGCATGCACATGACGATTGAAGTTGAAAATTTTCATTATTGGAAAATTATGTGTATATTTCTGCCAGGTACAGAACTGTGGGAAGAAGTGTGATTTTGTTCATTTTGATAATTCCAATGAGTTTAGAATTAAAAATTGTGTAGGGTGTAAGTAAGAAAATAATTTTGGAAGAATTGGAATAAGTTTTGGCAAAATTAGGGGTTTTAGAGCCCTTAAGATCCAAGAAGTGTTTTGGCAAGTTTAAATGTGTTTTGATGCTTGCTAGTAGCTTATTATTAATGTCAATAGAATTATATTATATGTAGGAGGTGAAATTGCAAAGGAAAGATTGTGACAATTAAGGAGGAAGTTCCTAAGTTCAAGTTTAAAGGCAAAGAAAAGTTAAAGAACAAAAGGTAGCAAAGTTACTAACTTTCTCATTAATATTGCCCATGGTTGTTGTTGATGAATGTTGCCATGTTTGTTTGTTTAATATATGCTATTTGTGTTTTTATGACATGTCATGATTAGTTACACGTTAAATTTCAAGTATTAAAAATATATATATGTTCATGCATTCATTGTTAACTTGTAGTTGTATGACAATAATGCATATTAATGTTTTTTATAGTGATTTTACTATGAAGATTTCTTTGAGATCTCACTCTCCCAAAATTAACATTCTCTAGGCCAAGGTACCAATAAAGTCAAGAGCAAGTTGATGGATGCATGAAGAAGCTTAAACATTCTCAAGAATGCAAATGGAAATTTGTTATTTATATCATGTATTTTATGTTGGATTTGAAAATGTGTATGTTAAACCTCAACAATTTGGGATGCATGGTTAGTAGCATGTGAGCATGTTAGAAAAGTTAGAGAATTGTATTGAAGAAAAGCATACATGAACAATTAAGAAAGGAGCATGCTAAAAGGTGACAAAAGGGTCTAGCACCCTTAATGAAGCACTAAGTTGAGGTCAAGATAAGATATAGTAAATGAATTCCAATTTCTGTGAAATTTTCCAGACAATTAGTGCATATGGCAAGCTTTAAAATGAGTCAAAGTTTGCTCTATTTGGAGTTTTTTACATAATGTTATGATTGTCCAAAGTTAAAAGAAAAATCTAAAAAATTGAAAAATGACCAAATGAGCATTGTTTTTAACGAATTTTTCTGTATTAATTGGTCAAGAAATTGGACAAATCGATACTTTTTCCCTGTAGGAAACTTTACAAGCTTCATTTAGAGACTTGAATCATTTAATTTTATTTTTGTCTGTAGGGAATTAGTTATGAATTTTTAAAGTTGGCCAAATTTAATAATTTACTAAGTGAATAGTAACTCGATCTAAAATTTTCAAATTCACTTCTTTGGCCATTCCAATGATTTTAAAGGTGTTTAAATGGTTCATTGAGAGTCTCTAATGAATGTAAAAGAGGACTAAATGAGGTGTTACAACTTCATGTCGCCATGGTCTGTTACCTGAAATGTGTAGCAGATGGTGTTGAGGGAGGATGGAGGACAAATTAAAACAGTTATTCTTGGGGTGGACCCACTTTATTTTTACATATGCATGTATAACAATGTTAATTTATATTTAGTAGTCATGACATTTTTACTCATATTTTGAATGCCGATAGATATTTTTGCACCTTAGCTCTTTAATCAAATATGCTTAATCATCATCTCAATTTTTTCTTGGTGTATTACAGCAATATATGATCGAATTTATTAAAAATATTTTCTTTCATACACTCATCTAAATCATAATTTCTGGTAGATAATAAAAGATAAATAGAAAGAGAAAATGATAACTAAAAAATGAAACAAAATAACACAAGGCGGTCTCTCTATTTTCTTTTTAATCTTTTTTGCTTAAAAGCCAAAGATTCACCGATGGCTTTATCGCCAGGTGATATAGAAGCTCTCTCATAAATAGATCACAAGTTTAATCATATTTATAACTTCTACTTGATGTCTCTTTAAATAAAAAGGGTTAGTACAATTTTCAGTCTCTCAAATTTGATCTCATTTTGATTTCGATCACTAAAATTCCTAATTTTTCCCAAAATCCCTTGAGTTTCAAATCTTGGGCTTTGGTATTTCAGGTTTAATTACTTTTAAAATGTTAGTCCTTATAATTTAATAAAAACATGGATTGTTTTACCCCTCAAACCCATAGTTTAAAACTTGATAGACTAAAATCAAAATGAAGGCTGTTAGGATGACCGTCACCCAAGTGTGGGGATGAATTGAGTGTTTCAAAAAAATTTTATTCAAATCTTGATTAATCAAAATATCCAAATCATAAGTTGATAAAAATAGATAATGAAATTGGATAGAGTAAGAAAGGAATCATTAGAAATTAATGAAGATGAAAGAAGGATGAGCACACAGAGATTTATCCTGGTTCGGTCCTCTCTGACCTACGTCCAGTCCTCAGACTCCTCTGAGATTTGCAATCCACTATATCTTCCAAGTTTAACTAGGTACTTGGAAAATCATTACAGCCACATATTCAATATAACACATATACGGTCTATTTGAAGTTTGTAACAGTGGGTACTTGAGAAACCATAAACTTTTCAGGCATTTATGAAACCCACTCAAGTTTGTAACTGTTGGTACTTGAGAAACCCCATAAATTTAACTGGATATTTGTGAAACCGATTCAAGATTTTAATGAAGGTACTTGAGGAACTTTACAATCACTTCCCCTTACCACATGTAAGGTTACTATCTATTTCATTTAGGTCTATCCTAAGTTACTCTCAAAGGTTGGGATGATTTTATCTGGGAAATACTTCACTCTATGAAGCGAATTGTATTATCACTGAAGCTCATGGAGACGTATAGTATTAGAGTCCTAATGTTGTAGTGTGATTTCCTTGAATCCACCTTCTACGCTTTATGCTCGGTGACTCCATATACTTTGTCATCTTTCTCCGTTGGTTGCTTCCTCTTATTTATAGATGTTTGTCAAAATATATCCGTTGGAGAGGAGTGTCATATTTTTCCGTTGGCTTTGGCTCTTGTGTTCTGTGTTTCAAACTTGTAATCTGTTCTGACTATATTTGTTTGTTAAAAGATAATAAACAGCCATTGTGAATTTTCCTGTTGAACTAGCCGTTAGAGTTCTGACAAAAAGCAAGCGTATGTTGAAGAAGATTAATTCGTTGAGTTTGAACGCCGATGAAGTCTTCAGAGACCCATACCCTATTTGCTAAGTAAGATGGTCAAACATTTATGAGAGCAGGTGGGATTCAAATAAATGTAGCATAAAGAAGGAAAGATTTGAGAATAACGAAAAGTTCTGACATTTTGAATCACTATCAATAAAAAAAAGTACTCGAGTGATAAATGACAAAACTCGAGTGTTTGAAGAAATAACAGTGAAGAATTCAGAACACTTTTGTTAATACTCGAGTTTTGGGAATAAAGCTTGGAAGTTTTCCCATTACTCGAGTGATTATAAAGAAACACGAGTGTTTGTAAATTAATTTGAGACAACACTTTCAATGATCATCGAATTCTAACAAAAGTTTTGTCAATACTTGAGTTATAGATATTAAAACTCGAGTTTACATAAGTTTCTGTCAACCAAAACCTTGCAAGTTCTTTGATACTCGAGTTTTATACTTTAAAACTTCAAGTTTTAAGTATTTGAAATCATCACTTTCATTGCCCATTGAGTTGCACTTGAAGTATTCAGCCTAAAGACAAGTTTTAGGTTCGAAACTCGAGTTCTGTTTCACAAGACTCAAGTTTCAGCAACACTTTTGCTAAAACTTCAAGTTTTGAAAGAAGTACTGAAGTTCAAAAAGGATTTTCCACTTCGAAACTCGAGTTCTGCTTCTCATAACTCGAATTGTATCAAAACTTTTGTTATTACTTCAAGTTTTCAAAGAAGTGTTGTGGTTCAGAGTGTTTTGAGAGCTCGATACTTGAGTTCTGTATGCCATAACTCGAGTTTGACAACACTTCCTTCCATACTTTGAGTTTTGCTTGAAATTATTGTGAAAAAAAACAAGTTCTATGCCCGATACTCGAGTTCTATACGCCATAACTCGAGTTTTACTCATGACAGATTTCAGCACAAAGCTCAACTTGCAATGGCCATACCTCTCTCAATTCAACTCTACACTTTGCAAATAAGATATCCCTGGAAAGCTCTTTGAGTCTACGTTCAAATTCAAGAAGAATCAGTCCAAAATATTATGTATTGAAAAAGTTATGGTAGTCACAGTAAGCAAAGGTCAGTGATAAAATGTTAAATCTGACCACCAAGTTTAAAAATTCATATCTCCTTCATATAAAATCCTTTGATGTTGATCTTGGTGTCTATAAATCAAATTTTGAGTCTAGTTTCATATGAAACTAGTTTCACATCAATTGGACGTATGGTTTGAGACATAAAATCAAAATACTGAACACATGTCGAGCTGAAAAGGAAGCAGAGTTGAACAGAGGAACTCGATACTCGAGTATTGACCCTTAATACTCGAGTTTTGATTCAAAAATCTCAATACTTGAGTCTATACTCAAGTTTTACTTCAAATATTGCTTCCTGAAACTTCTAAAACACATCATACTCGAGTATTTGATGCAGTACTTCGAGTATTGACTTATAGAATCAATTCTGAGCATCCAAATGAAGGTTAGATGATATGTAACTTAATGTATGATGATATAACATCTATTTAAACTTCAAATTGAGTTATTTAACCACATCATCCTCCAATTCCAAATATAAAAACTTGAAACTTGATGCTCCCATTTTATTTTATAAGATCTTCCTACTTCATCATTCTCCATAATTAAACTCAACCAACTTCTCTCCTTTTCATTGACTAAACTATATAAGAAATTTACATTAAATATAGTAGTTAGTCAATATACATTATAAAAACTTTTTGCTTTTATATATTTGACATCATCAAAACTAATCATATATAACAAAGGCAAACTCAAGGATCAAAGATAATATTAAACCAATAAAAAAAATTACAACCGCAAGGATTCAAAGATTTATTCATCAGCATCATGATAATTACCCTTAACGATGTCTTGTGTTCTCATGAAGCTTTTTTAGCTTAACCTAATAGTGACTGAGCCATTAATCATACGCTGGGAATATGGAGATGAAGGTGGTATTAGCAGACTGATAAAGAAACTGATCGAGTAGAGTTATTAGAAACGTTGGGCTGTGCTAAAATTAGTAAGAGTCAGATTTAGTGCAAGAGAAAAGATAAAATTCTACTACGTCTAATTCTTAATATGAGACCAATCTATACTATAAATGGAATCTTACATTAAAGATGAGATGGAGGTGGTATTTATTTGTCCATGTGCAACTTACAAGTTGATATTCCATCATCCAAGGAATAACTGAATAATAAATCATATAACTTCGAAAGAGAGAGATTATATACCTTCAATAGTGTATATTTATATATAAGTTTACTGAAAATCATTTCTTAATTTAAAAATATATGTCATTAAGTGGGTCTGAGTTATATCGCTTTGTACACAATACTCCTCGTTCATTTTAATATAATTATATTCTTTATGTGATTTTTTCATATTTTTTTATCCTCACAAGTCCCATACAATATTTCTTACGGTAAACGTTTTTTTATAAAAAAAATAACATTTTAAATATCTTCGTTATTGGTTTTGAACATACGTGATTCTCTTCTCGTTTTCCCATTTTGCCTTTACTCCACATGAACCTGTGCCTTCATTTTACATGTTTATATATATATATATATATTACTCTGAGGCACTATTTTCTTTATACCTTATTAAAATGCACATAAAAACTATTTTGTATCTCATTAAGATATATAACGAAAACTATTGCAATTTATTATTGATATTCATGCATGTAATTATACACCACATGAAAGCATTATTAAAAGACTGTTTGGACACGCAGGTAATATAGATTTTTGTTGCCATGAAAGCATGCTTGTTCGTTCTTCTTTCTATCCCTTCCTTTTTGTGTGCTTATTTTCCCCAAGACTGTGTTTGTGTGTGTGTGTGTGATATGATATAGGAGAAAGAAGCAAACATTTATGAACTCGTTTGTTTCAGAGTAAAAAGAACAGAAACGCATGGGGAAGTATCAATTATCAACTGCAGAGGCTTAGCAGGGGAAGGAAGTAGTCTGATATATCATCTATTCTAATTTGAAGCATCTGTATGATTCAAGTTCAGGAATTGCCCAGCGTAGCCATTTTGGTTCTACTTTGAATGTGATGCTAGAAGGACAACTTGTGCTGTCTCTTGGAATATTTTCTGATGCAGATTCAGATGAAATTTGTGTAAATTATTCTAATGACGTCTATCTAATTTCAAAAATTAAGGAGGAGTTTTCTATAATTTGAACAAGATTCAAGGAAGATTTGTGTAATTTACTTGATAAGAAATTATTAGAAATAATGTTTTCTGATGCATAATTCTTTGATACACAAGAAAAAAATAAAAAAATTTCTTTCCTAGCCACTCTTATATACAAATTTTATCCATCCCTTTATAATCTTACCAAAAGAGTCTTGTCTATTTATTAAGATTACCTAGCTCCAACTTCAGAAATAGTTACTCCATTAACGGATTCATGGACAGTATTTGTTGGTGAAGACTCTTTCTCAATGAAACCTCTTCTTCCAACAGAAAATGCAGGTTGGGTTGGCCTTGGAAAGTTCACTGAGTCACTTGCAAGCATTAGTACTACACTTGACATTGTTGGCCTGTCTACTGCATCTTCTTGCACACATAAGAGGCCAATGTGGATACACTTGAGAATTTCAGAAGGTTCAAATGATCTTTCTTGTACTGGATCCATCAGGTCTAGGCCTTTCCCTTCACACCAGAGCCTCCATGCCTATATGATAAAAAAAAAAAATAGCAAATTTCCTTGGATGAATGTTTATGTTATAAGTTAGTTTTCTAAGTAGCTGGTTTGAGATTCTTCAATTAAACTATGGCAAGTGGAGCAATGTTTTTGGAATCATCAAGAATATTTTTAATTCATTGAAAGGAGAAAAAAAAGATGTGTTTTTCTTTTTCAGAATCAAAGTTGGGATTAGATCTTGGCCTAAGAAGATAAATTGTGTTTTTACTTCTCCAAAGCTTGAAAAATCCATTCGATTTGTTCCTATCAGTATATTGTTATCAGTATATTGTTGAGGAAGGGAAGTAGTAGTTAGAAATAGTACATATATGAGAAGGCTTTGACCATGTTCTGAAAGATAGAAGCCATTATTCCTTCTCCCGCTTATGATTTCAAGTAGAAGAACACCAAAGCTGAAAACATCCGATTTTATTGAAAACAAGCCTTCCATAGCATATTCTGGAGCCATATAACCTCTATTTAGAATGAAACAGACAAGTCAACTGAAGCAATTTTATATTATGCATTCACATAAAGATATTTGTTTTAAAATGGTATTATAATGATAAAAGAAAGAATTCTAAATTGGACTTACTATGTACCCACAACTCTAATAGTATTTGCTTGCCTTTGGTCACCTCCAAAAACTCTTGCTAATCCAAAATCTGAAATTTTTGGATTCATTTCATGGTCTAATAATATATTGCTAGCTTTTAGATCCCTATGAATAACCCTTAGTCTAGAGTCTTCATGAAGATATAAAAGCCCCTTTGCAATTCCATTAATGATGCTCAATCGCAGTGCCCATTCCAATTGGGAATGCCTCTCTATATCTGAAAGCAATAAATAAAGAAATACAATCATAAGAATTGCATATGCTGATACTCAAACGGAATGGGATTAATGAGAAAGCTGAATGGATTTTTGGGGCCACTGTTTTTTTTTTCTTTCCCTTTTTTTTGTTGGGATGGAGGGGGATAGATTGTGAAACTTTATTGTTTGGGTTGCTTCCTCTAAATCCATGGTTCTCTCTCCAAAAAAATTAATAATTCAAAATTGGTATGCCCAAATATCTAATATGGAAGATGTTTGTATAACTCGGTGAAACTCCAAAGAGGTAAGTGTAATAACTTACCGAAGAGGTGAAAATCAAGGCTAGAATTAGGCATGTACTCATAAACAAGTAGCTTTTCATTTTGCTCAATGCAGCATGCTAACAATCTCACAAGGTTCCGATGCTGCAGTTTTGCTATCAATATCACTTCATTCTTGAACTCTTCTAATCCTTGCCCTGAAGTTTTTGACAGCCTTTTCACTGCTATTTCCTTCCCATCAGGTAAAACACCCTGTAACCATCATTTTGTTTTAAAATGCAAGAAAGTTGAAAGACACACTTAAACTAGAGTAAATGACATTCATCTTTAAAGATTTTCAAATTTATAGTCACACCCACTTTGCTTTCTATTTTGCAAAACTAATGTCTTCCAAAGGAGATTTTACCATAAGTAATTTTTTATCTTAGAAACTTCCTAGACCCCTGATTCAATTATGCACAGTTATATAAAGTAGTGTGAAGAACCCCTTCCTAAAAATCCAAGATGGAAGAACTAATTAACCTAAGGATCATATAAAGTATTTCATACCATTTCAATTGGGACTAAGCATCCATATATTATCACCATCTTATAGTACCACTTCATTCAACTTCTTTGTTGATTAAAACCTCATATTGTAGTCATGTTTTCTTTTCAAGTAGCCAACTTACAAACTCTGATACTAATGGATAGGTACCTTAAAGCTGAGAACTCTTCTACAAAAGTTAGCTATTGAGAGGTGAGAACTAATTATAACTTGCTAAAGTACTCTAATAGAACAACTCAAATTATTCAAATTAGGATATGGAATCCCACAACTTGGCTCCCTTGATTTTCAGATTTTCAAGTATTAGGGTTTAGGTTACAGAAAGTTCTAACATAAATTAAAGGTAAGAATGGTGTGAAGATAAGCATCAGAGAAGTTGAACATAACTTCAAATAAGTACATACTTATATGTGGTATACAAAAACATTACCTTGTAAACAGAGCCAAATCCACCTTGTCCCAATTTATACTCATCAGAAAAGTTACAAGTGGTTTGAAGAATGGTTTTCAGGGACATCATAGGAAGATCAGCATTCATAGCATTCTCTTCGTCAGTTTGATCTTGAGAAAATACTGGATTTAGCCCATGTTCCTGCATTGTCTGATTGTCTGCAACCATTGTAATCAAACATGATTAGAGGACAAAAATGTATACTCATTCCGTTTCTTAATACAAGAAAGAGGTAGATAACTAATTTAAGAAATTTGAAGGTCAAAGATTGTTTTAACCCAATTGGTATGCAAGTTATTTGTGACAATTATAAGTTGATTTTCCTAAAATACCATCTTCCATCATAACTACCCTTGGATATATGGAAATCCCTTAATGTGTGCAATAAAAAGGGATATTTTTGGAAAAAAAATTATAAATATGCGAGGTAAAACTGATTGAAGTATTATATTTAGGATCAAATACAACCTCAAACTAGCTCTATAATAAGGATTGGAGGTATTACATCATTTGCTGAAAGAAAATTCGTAAAGTTTTTTCATTAAGAGCTTACCTTTGTTCTCTCTCAAGAACCTGAAGTAGATTGTGCAAAAAACCAGTAGAGCTAGTACTACCGCTACACTTATAACAATGATAACTATAAGCATTGACCTGTTACTACTTCCCTCACCTGCAAAATAAATAAATAATGTTGCATCATTTTTTTTTCAGGTTTTATGACCTGGAAAGCGACTTTCAAGTTTCAAGACGTTTCTCTTTTATTTTTTACATGTTCACTTACAATGGAAGATGCAGATAAATTTTCATATACAATCAAACTTTGGGCAACCATTTTCAGGACAGTCCTCAAGAAAAGATGTTAATTTCTGTTGTGATCCTCCTCTAACAAGAAGATAGTAAGACTTTAAAAAAACTGCAATACACAAGATATAACTTGAAAAACACATTACACTACTCTGTTATAAATTCACACACAAATGGAACAAAAAAAGGATACAAGTTACACAAACAAGATATAACTCAAAACAGAATAGGTTTGCTGAACTTTCAAGAGTTTGGCACTCTCCACTCAAAGGGCCAAGCCACACTTTCTTTGCCTCTCCTGCTGAACCAAAGGGATGATTTATTGACCCCAAAAAGTGGCTCTCACAGTCCCCAATTTGTGGACTTTGACTATAGAACCCCTGTAACCATCCTATTTTTCTATTTCTTTCTCGAAAATAGTAAATCAAAAGTTCTGATAAACAAAAAACACCGTTCCCTTATCATGTAATTTCCTCAGTTTCTAATAGTAACAAATTCACATATCATATTATTTATAATTTGTGAATAGTACAATTTATTTCTTGAACTGCGCTCAATGCGCAAAACCACACCTACTATTATACCGTGAAAGAAACAAAATCGTACCTGGCTGGGAAGTTGGAGCAATCAAACCAGTGTCATTTATAAAGAAAGGCTGAGTCTCATACATAATAATACAACTAGGAGAAAAGATTCTCCAAACCCTCTTGCCTTCACAGCAATTATCAACATCTTCAAGCATATTGCTCAAACATGTTCTGCACTCTTCACTGGTTATGTCTCTGCTGCACTGAACCCAACCATACCTTCTCTGGGTGCCATTTATGTTGAACACATGTGTCCCAAACATTAGGTTTGTCTCTGAACCTGTCTGTATCAAACCATTCATCAGAATCATAGCGTCACTGTCAAACTCCCCGGCACTCGTGAAGTTTTGTGATGCATCAAACATGGGAATCCGAGGTGTTAACGTTAGATTGCCGAAGAAATCCAGGTTTGAGTACCTGGTTTAGTACCAGCAGAATTTCATTCTTGAATCAACTCGATGATATAGATCCATGTAATCAATGAATATGGTATAACAATAGTCTCATTGAAATGTTAAATTTTGATCCCATATATTCAAAGGGCTACTATTCAATTTAGCATTGGAACTTTTCGCATAAGGCT
>QFDD01001757.1:0-27893 GCA_006871305.1 Vachellia collinsii | reverse complement strand
CGACGTGTTGTAAAACTCACATCTTCTGAAAAATACATCCAAGTCGCGACCTAAATGCTCAGGTCGCGACCTAAAAGTGGCAGAGGGCTCCTTTGAATATTTTTATCTCTTGATGAACTTGTGGCTCCTTTAATGTTCCATCTTGGGTCTTGAAATCTCCTCCAAATGCCTACAAATAAAGGCAAAGAGCTTTGTAGACGTCAAATGAATTAAAGATCAAGGCATTCACAGTTTGGATGAGATAAATGACCCATTTTTACCCTTAACTAAGTACAATACAGTGCATGAATCAATATAATCAATAATGGTATAAATGCATGCAAAATAAGGGTAAAGGTCTTACAAAACACCATAAAATGCTCAAGAAAACCATGTAAATATTGAGTGCTATCGTGGCTCAAACTATACAACCAATCAGGGATAGAAGAATTGAAAAAATTCCTAGACAGATCAAGATCTTCAATCAAAGAGAGGTTATGAATACCATGTGGGATGGAACCCTGCAATTAATTATTTCTTAACTTAAGAGAAACCAAATTCTTTAGTTGAAAAATCCACTTTGGAATGGAAGGAGATACAAAATCAATAGAAGAGAAAAGATCAAGAACTATTAGAGATGAAAAGTTTATGGCAGTGGCTTGATGAAAACTGTGAGAAAGAGCACAACCTAATAAGTATAACTCTGTCAACGACGGAAGAGCTTGCAAAACAGGCAACCAATCAAATGCATGGGACATATTAACATAAGTCAAATAAAGATCTTGAAGTGAAGAAAGAGATGATATCCATTGAAGATTTCCTCCACCTAATATTAATGGCATCCCATTCATTTCAAATTGAAAGTCATGAGAGAGGCCAAGATAGAGTAGATTTGATAGATTCCCAATTTGATGTGGAATATTTCCAATAAAATAATTACCTCTGAGGTCAAGATGGACCAAACGAGAGAGATTTCCTATTTGGTGAGGAATGCTTCCACTAAATGCCGCATTGGAGAGGTTAAGATATGTCAAACTCTTCATTGAGCAAAGGAAACTTGGAATTTGAATGCTTCCAAAATAGTTGCCACTCAAGTCTAAGATACTTAGCGTTTTCAAATCAAGTATCGAATGATGTAATTCGCCCCCAAACCTTGATCCCTCATAATCACCATTTTCCCAAGCAGAGGAAAGAATTGAAGTTGATAGGTGAGGTTCAAGAATATGACCAGTTACATGGTCGCAAGTAACCAATGTCCAGTTGCAACAATGTGTGTTGCCAACAGACCAAGAGGCAAGCCTGTTTGAAGGATCAATAAGATAATGCTTGAAATCGAGAAGGGCTTGTCCTTCATTAGGAATGCAAAGATCTAGATCATCAGATGATGCCTTGCATGTGCAAAAAGGATTTAGTTGTAAGGTGAGTAAAGAGGAAATAAAAATGTACACAAAAGCATGGTCATAGAAGCCCATGGTATTCAAGTTTCTTTAGTATGGTTGGCATACAACTAATGACAAAATCATTGGTATTTATAGTGTCATAAGAGGGTTTAAGCAAAATTTTCACATAGTTACTGACTTCCATGCAAATTTTTTTATCTATAGGCGTCTTGGTCAATACATAACATCAATCATGTGAAGACTTGATAATTGAGTATAATCACTCATGTCATTTGAGCTACAAATATAACTATAGATAAAAAAAAGTTAGTTAAAGTTGGTCAAAAGATAATAAATATATTAAAAATACAACTTATTTTTTTTTAAAAAAAAATCTTATTTATGGAGAGGATGAGTGGGAAGAGATATAAGAAGGATTGACTAGGAAAAGGATATAAGATATATAATTAATTAAAAATAAAAATGCATTGCATATTAGAATTGTAACTTATAAAGAAGTATAAAATCCATGAAAAAATTTGTAATTTATAAAGAATAGCAAAGGAGTAAAAGGTATGCATCATTTTTTAGTACGTACACAATGATATAGCCTGTTAGATCTCATCTTTTACAAAAAAGAATTAAGGAGTTGCATTAGTATTAGTTAGGCGAAAGTATACTCTATTCCTTTCATCTTTTAAAACAATGGAAATCCAATCCGTTGAATTGTTGTTCACTTTATTAAAGGTTGGGGTTTTGATGGCGAAGGGTTTAAGTGGAGGCAAAGGAGAAAAGTGGAAGTTGCTGGTAGTGCTGAGGTCTACCATGAGCTTCCAAGAAATAACAACCTCTGGCTCGGAAAAAAGAAGACGAGATTCAGAGAGCTGGCTGCGGAATATAGGACCAAAGGAAAATAAAAATTTGCCTCATCTCACAATAATTTCACCTCAAATAAAATGAAAACACATATCTAACTATTATAAGTGTGCTTCATTCATAGGATAACTATTATAACTAAAAGCAAAATACTATTCAATAGAGATACATATGACATTTTGGATGTGAGGTAAATTAAATGGAAATTTTCTTCTCCTATTAATGTATGATGGTACTGACCGAAAAAGACGCAATATGAATCATGGAACTTGCTTCTTCATCCCTCTTTTGCCAAATTCCTTTCAAATTTTTCCACATGAGACAAGTGAAAGATTCCTCACAATGTAATCTTTACTTCAAATAAAATAATTTTTCTTCTATTAATGCTATACTTATTTCTAGTTTCTTCCATCTACTTTAAAGTAGTATTCACTTTTTACAAGTCTTCCTTTGTATTTGTTATCAAATGATGTGTGACTATCAATATCAACTTTTTTTAGTGGAGGACTTTTCTCCCTCAGTTTTGTTAAAATCTAAAAAAATATATTGCCTCTAGTCCTTAATGTAAAATTTAAATAAAGTTTAATTTATTTCTAAACATTAGACCTCAATCCACGTAGTCTTCCACATGCTTAATTTCCCTCCCTTCAAAATATCTTTATTAATAGTGTATGTTAAAGGGTTTCAATCAAACAGTACATCATATGCACATAAATTTAACATGGATGTTTTAGAAAAGCCAAACACCAATTTATCACAAATAACAAATTTAACTACTTTTCTTAATATTTATAAATTAGTTTTTTACCTCTTATATTAAGGATGAAGAACACTAATAGATATTTCACATCTTAGTTGTACAAAAATTCCAATGTAAGAATAGTAAGCAATCCCCATTCCCACTTTAAACTTATCTTTGGGCCCAATAATTTTGTTTGACATACATTTAGTGCCTTTTTCTAGTCTTAATTGTCCCTTGGATTATAACTATATATGAATGACTTCACCTAACATTTGTGTTTACAAATTACACAAGAATTCAAAGGAAAAAACAAGTGTTTCTCTGCAACTGTGTTGGACGTTATAGGATTTTCTATGAACAAATTATTCAAACTTTGATGAATAAATTCATTTAATAAATGTTTATATTTGAAAATGTTACTTGATTATAAATTCTAGAAATTAGAGGCATACTAAATTTTGTTAGAATCAATAAAAGGAGTAGAGATATAATTTTTCTAAGTATACCCTCATTTATAAAGAGGATGAGTGTGAGACAGAATAAATGGAAAAAAGAGATACGAGAGACATACAATTAACTAAGGATAATAATAAAAAAATTATTAAATAATTAGATACATCCAATTTATTACTTACAAAAAGGACCAACTTATGATTGATTGATCAACATTATATTTTTCGTATGAAAATGAGTGAACTATGACAAACTTGTGAGGTTTCTAGGTCCATTAACTATGCCAAACTTGTGAGGTATCTCGGCTCATTATTCTCTCTTGTACTTCAAAGGTCTTTTCAATTTAATAGAAAAGTTTCCACATCAAAGGGAAAAAAAACTTTCTCTCATCTCACAATAATTTCACCTCAAATAAAATGAAAACATACATTTAATTTGTTTTCTTTTCAACTATAAATCTTAAAAACTAATTAGAACAATATTTTTACGCATAAATCTTGTTTTACTATTATTTTCTAGCCACATATAATTTCTACCTGTAAATGCTTCATAATTATATTCATTTGTTGATATGTGAAAAATAACTATTATAACGCTACAAAAAATAATTATTAAAAGAAATAGTATTTAATACAAATATATGGGACATTTGGAATCTTAGGGAAATTAAAAGGGCATGCTCTTCTCCTATCTATGTTTGATAGTACTAATTGATCAAGGCACAGCAAGAATCATGGAGTTTTCATCTCCACTCATAAGCCAAATGCCTTTTCAAATTTTTTCAGACTACTAGAAGAACTAGAGTCCAAGCGGGGTGGCACAACAGAGCATCACGCAAAAAAGAATATAGAGAGAGTGAGAGCGAAAGGGTCAAAAAACTCAACCACTGGTATAAATATAACTGATGGGAAGGTCTTCTATTTATAAAAGATGGCTGGGGACATTTTGGAAACTCACAATATCCACAACAATTATCAGATGAGAGATTTTCTCAACCTCTCATTTGACTCAATTAAATAGAATTTAAATTAAATATATTTATATTCATCATATAACTTATGATGAATTATTTAAATGATATAGACTAAATACGAAACATTTAATTCATATATTTAAATACATTTTGGATATTTATCTGACTTATAGATAAGTCAGCAATCCATCTTTTGCCTAAAATTTTTTTGATTAATTAAATACATAATTAATTAATCATTAATATCAAGAATAATTCTAATTTCTTGATTTCATCATTTACTTAGTTAACTCATGGCTAAGACTGCACATTTTTTATCTGACCAGTTAATTAATTAATTATTAAATTAATTTATATGTTAATTAGGAATTATTCAAATTTCCCAATTAATTGATCTCGCCCATGTGGATCCAGATCCAAAAATCTAACAACATCAAATGAAAGAAATTTTTTCTATCACTACTGGATCCGGCTCCTCTCCTTTACCTTTATTGCCTTCATCATCATTGGATCAAGATCTAACAATCCACATTTAATATTTAATAAAAATATTAATATAATTTTGTATAAAAACATATAAATAAATTTAAACTATTAAAATTTGATCAAATTAGTTCACAACTGTAGATTATTGTTATAAAGATAAATTTTTTCCACTTTTTTAACTGTAGTTATAAACTGTTGGAATCAAATTTTAATTATTTAAATTTATTTTTATATTTTTATATGAAATGACAATAATATTTTAATAAAATAATAAATATGAGTCATTGGATCTTGAGCCAATGGTGATGAAAGTGGTAAATGAGAGGAAAAGGTGCGGAAGGTTAATGAAGGGAATTCGTTCCTTACTTTAATAATTCCTCATCTCTTCAGCCCCGTTTTAAAGTTTTCAAATTTTGGAAGCCTTATTTTTTGTTTGTCATCAAATGAAGTGTGACTATCAACATCATTTTTTTAGTGTAGCACTTAGCTCCCTAAATTTTATTAA
Source organism: Vachellia collinsii (assembly GCA_006871305.1). Classification (NCBI taxonomy): domain Eukaryota; kingdom Viridiplantae; phylum Streptophyta; class Magnoliopsida; order Fabales; family Fabaceae; genus Vachellia; species Vachellia collinsii. The sequence goes on along the minus strand of QFDD01001757.1, from coordinate 22,500 downwards.
AATCTAAAAAATATATCACGTTCGGTATTTAATGTAAGAATTAAATAAAAGTTTACTGTAGTCTTAAATATTAGAGCTCAATCCATTTCATTTTCTACTTATATAATTCCCCCTCAAAATACCCTACTTGCTAGCATGTGTTAAAGGGTTGCTATCAAATAGTATTTGGGATGCATGTATATTTAACATGGGTGTTTTAGAGAAATTAACTCCTATTTATTACAAATAGTTAATTTAACTAATTTTTCTAAGATTTAAAAATTAATTATCCATTTTGATATTGAGGATGGGAGAGAGTAATAGATAACTCACTTCTCAATTACACAAAAATTCCAATGTAAGAATGGTAAGCAATTCCTATTACCATTCCACTTTGAACTTGTCAAGTTTGTCTATACAAACATTTAGTGCTTTTTCTAGTCTTAATTATATTATCCGATGACTTCACCTAACATTGACACAAGTATTAAAAGGACAAAAAGAAGTGTTTTTCTATAGGTGTGTTTGACATTAAGGATTTTCTATATACAAATTATTCAAATTTTTATTCAGAAATATTTATATTTGACAATGTCACTTGATTAAAAATTAAGTAAAGTAGTGGCATACTAAAATTTTATTAAAAGCAATAAATGTATTAAAGATATAATCTTTTTAAGTCTACCCTCATTTATGGAGAGGATAAGTGAGATAGAGAATGGATTGGAAAAAGAGATGAGAGAGAACATGAGGAATAAAAAGACATATAATTAATTAATGGTAATAACAATGAAAAATGTATTAAATTATTACATAAACACAATTTATTAGTTATAAAAAGGATCAACCCATATGAGAGAATGTCGCAAAAAAAAACCGAAATAGCTAGCAAACTTTTTCATGTGTAGTAGACTAATTGGTCAACATTATTTTTTCCATAGAAAAATAAGTGCACTATGCGAAACTTGTGTTGAGGTTTCTAGATCCATCATCTCTCTTAGGCCCATTTGGTCGCTCAAAATTCAGGAATAGAAAAGAAAAATGTGGATTTTTCATTGATGAGAAAAGTTTAGTTGACAGAAGAGATGAGAATCTATTTTCTGATAGAAAGTGATTTCCCTTTAAAGATGGGAAAATCGATTCCCACCATTTTTCAAGCTGAACTTAATTTGAACATTCAAGTATTCACATAAAAATTCCTCCAATAACACCTCGAATGTAAGACTTTTACCATTACAGAACATAAATGTAAAACTTTTACCATTGGAGGACATATTAGCCCAAAACAATTTGTTCTCATTTAATAATTCCTATTTTTACTGACCGGATCTGAACAATTCATATAACAATATCACCATTGTATTAAGCATAAATGAACTCAAGTGGTAAGATTGTGACAATAAGAGAAGACAAGGATTAGATTACACTAGGCTATATGATTTATGTTTATTTGCTTGTACTATTTTACATGTTTGTTGAACAATATGTTTTTTATGGATGTCGACAAGTTTATTGATATTTATATTAATGCTTTGGTTGGCAAGTTTGATTATATGTTAGTTAATTTTTTTTTTTTTGGATTTTTCCTTTGCTTCTTCTATGAAGGGCAAAAAAATTCCACCCAAGTGGTGTAGCACTTCATCCAAAATTTAGGTCTGTTTGGTATGAGGGGAGGGGGACGAAAACGAGCAGAGGGAAAATTTTTTAAGTTGAATTTTGAAAAAAAATAGAGAAGTGGTGTTTAAAGTTTTGAATTGAATTTTCTTACTTTTCATCTTACAACTTATTTTTATCAAAATTTTATATCTCATTTCTTGAATTTGTTTTAAATTTAACTCAAAACGTTCCCCTCCCCTTCAAATCTTTAATACCGAACAGCTCTTTAGTGTCTGTTTGGTTTGAATTGGATTTAAATGAATAGAGGAGTTAAAAGCTTTTAATTGATTTTTCTTACTTTTTTTTAATCTTACTTTTATTATCTTTGTTAAGATTTTATAACCTCATTTCTTCATTTTTTAAATTTAATTTGCAAAAATTTTCCATCTCCTCCCCTCCAAATCAGCAGTACTAAACAACGCCTTAGGAAGGGGGAAAAGGCACCCTACCAAGGGTTCGGCAACTGACTGCTAGTCTATTTGGCCTCACCTTGCCCATGTGCAGTCATAAACAACACTATTGTTTTAATGTTTTTTCCTTCCATTTTAACGTTAGTTCTTTTGTAATTTCTTTTATAGTATTGGATCCATTAGTTCATTTCCAATCCACTAATCTTTCATTTCTCTTCATCTCACTTTTTTTTTCCTTTTCATTTTTTCATTTTCTTTATATTTAGCCCCCATGATATATACTTGTGTGTGTCCCTAGGTGAGTGGTTGTTTGTGCCTAACCCAAAAAAAAAAACGTAAAACTTAACAATTTTCAAAATAATCTCATTCCCTAAAAAAAGTGTCATTCGAACAATACATTTTTTACATAATGGGCAAGTTAATTAAATAGCTCGAGTTAAAGAGAGATAAATTTCATAATTGAATTGTTTTTAAGCCATTTAAGGATCGAGACAAAATTACCAATAACCCATGGACCAAAATAAAATATAAACAATTTCTAAAATTGGCCCACTGAATTCAATTCAAAGAATCCAAGAAAACGCAATTGTCCTTTAATGGCCTAATTATCATTTACCATAGAAATGGATAACAACCCATATGACAGTTCAAAGATAATGTTGGCCCAACTTATGCTTCTAGTGAAATGTTCGTTCTACTATAAAAGAATAATACTACCAGAGGTTGAGTACTGTGAAAAAGGTTAATTAATCACAATGTGGTGAACTAAAATTTAAATTTTTATTGGAAGAAATATCCACATTTAGTACCCGATAGTAAACAAAACTTTCAACACTATTATATGAAAGTATAGAACTGGCCCTTTACAATCCTTACACATGCTATATGAATATTCAATATATACGGTATAATAATCTAATAACTTAATGTTTGTAGTGGTATATTTTGCTAGATAGAACTGAGGATGTGAATGATTCAACTCATAATGTTGCTGTTGCTTATGATTGTAAATTGTTAGAGGTGTTGTTAGCCACCAATTGAAAAGAACATCTCTCTTGTAGGGTAAAAGTGCATACATTTATCTCTCCCCAGATTCTTACTAGTGGGACACTTGTGCATTGGATCATCCTCTGTTCTTAGTTACCAACTAAAAATAGCCTTTCTATTTGTGAATGTAAAATTACATGCATCTATCCTTGTTTAGATCTCACCTGGTGGGACACTTATGTGTTAGGCTGCCCTTTGTTCTTAGCCAGCAAATGTAGCAATTTGTGATACACAAGAATATAAGGTTGTGATAGACAGGAATACAAGGTTGTATATAATTCCTCCCTGGAAATAATATAAAGCTAGAAAACATCATCAGTTGGATAAATTTCTTCTTTAATTGATAGTTTTCACATACCATAATTGACCCTCACGGGTCAGGGTGAGCCAAAGTTAATAATATATATTATCTCTAATTCTTCATATAAAAATTAATTGACATTTTTATAGATTAAGAAAACCAAATACATTACTTTAATGTATTTATTTATATGCATAATTAAATTATATGTTATTTTATAAGTGAAACAAATTAACTTTATTATATTTTAGAAAAAAGCTACCATTCACAACTACACCAAGAATAAAACAAACAAATTAGAGACATGTTCAACATCAAATACATAATCAAACGTACCACACATTCTAGCTAAAAGTTTAGGAATGATCTTAACATGCCTTACATTATTCAAAAGTCCAAATCATTTAGCAATAAGTAGAAGCAGCAACATACAAAATGCTCGTAACGCCTTAATTTACAATCACACACTTTTATGCCCTTAAGTACACTAACATGTTTGAAGTTTGTACCATATGTGATCTAGAAATCGAAAATAAGTGTACCTCCATGATCTGCTAAAGAGTAAAGGACCAACTACTGTCCAAAATCCTGAAACAAATCCCAATGACATGCTCACATAAAACCAATCAATCCCATTTCCCTTCCCTTCTTTGTCATCATGGTCATGGTTTGAACCACTGAACATATCATCACAATTCTTTGGTAATGGAGGGCCACAAAAATCATTGCCCATGAAACTTGATGCCTCAAAGCTTTGCAATTGAGTTCCTGTTGGAATTTTCCCCATCAAATTGTTGAAAGATAGGTTCAACTTGCTCAAAAAATTCAAATTGGACATACTTGATGGGATTTCACCATAAAGTTGATTGTTTGAGAAGTCCATTGACTCCAACAATCCCATGTTTCCAATATTTTGAGGAATTTTACCACTCAAGACATTTTTTGACAAGTTCAAAAAATGCAACCCCTTAAGAGATGTGATTTCACTTGGTATCTCACTAGATAATTTATTACCAGAAAGGTCTATGCTTGTGATGAGGCCCAATGAAGCATATACATCATCTCTTCCTTTCAACTCCAAAAGCACATTAGTTATATATGTAGATGCAGAACTTCTATTTCCTCGGCTTCGTATGTATGATTCTAAGCTTGTGTTCTTTACTTGCATAAACTTCAAGTGGCCTATGCATTTTGGTACTCTTCCTGTCAAGTTGTTATGTGCGAGATCCAAGATTTGTAAGGAATTCAAAGAACAAATTTGATTGGGAATCTGACCATTGAATTTGTTTGATCTCAAGAGAAGCATCTTCACATTTGAGAGCATGTGTCCAATCCATGAGGGAATGATTCCTGAGAATTGATTCTCTCCAAGATCCAAGAATACCAATTTAGTATTGTTCTTGAGACAAACAGGAAAATTTCCTGAGAGTGTGTTGTTACGAAGTTGCAACGAGTTCAACCAAGTTAATGATCCAATAGATGAGGACAAGTTCCCGTTGAAATGGTTGTTATCAAACTTGATAATCATTAAATTATTTGACCACATCTTCCAACAATTAGGTATTTCACCTGACAAATTATTTGATGCCAAGTTGAGATATTCTAATGTCATTGGCTCTTCCTTTTCTTGACATAAGAAGGAGGCTATGGATCCAGAAAACCAATTACTTGAGAGGTCTAAGTAAGCCACATGAGGTGATATGTATGGTAAAGGACCACTCAAGTGATTTGAACTCAGATCAATGTATGAGACATTGATGGGATTCTTCAATGTATAAGAAAGCTTTCCATGGATATCATTGTTTGAGAAATCAAAATAAGAAGCATGGGGGAGTTCATACCAAACCCATGCAGGGATAGAATCAGAGATGTTGTTGTTAGCTAAGAACAACACACGAAGATGTTTCAATGACCTAATCCATGATGGAAAGTGGGGACCTAAATGCCATGATGTCATGTACAAGGAGCGCAGCTTTTGAAAAGAAGGCTTCCAATCAGGAGCTACTTTTAAGCTGAACTTGTTTTGTGTTGCATAGAATATATACAGATTGGTGAAATTAGCAAGGTGATATTCAGTTACAATTCCACAGAAAAGATTATCATCAATAACAAGAACTTGTAGTTCAGAAAGTGATTGGATAACATCAAAAGGATTCCCTTCAAGTTGATTTCCAGAAAGACCAAGATAATTCAAAGAGGTGAGATTCCCTAAAGCTATAGGAAGTGTACCTTTTATAGAATTGTCAAAAAGAGAAAGATCATAGAGATTTTTGAAAATCCCAATCTGGGGTGTCAAATGGCCATAAAGTTTTGAGCTAGTTATAGAAAGAGTCTCTAGTGTTTTTGAAGCACATCTTGAGAATATGTCCAATATCTCTGAAACTTGTTGCTCGCAATTTTTGTTAGAAAAATAAATACTTTTCAAGTTACAGAGATTGCTTAAAGAGCTTGGAAATGGCCCTTCCAATTGATTGTAAGACAAATCAAGAGTAACCATAGAAGTTAAGTTTTTAATCGCATGTGAAATTGTTCCATGTAAATTGTTCCAAGAGAGATCAAGAGACTTGAGATGGCTCAAACCATATAACCAATCAGGGATAGAAGAATTGAACAAATTATGAAACAGATCAAGATCTTCTATTAGAGTGAGGTTATGAATACCTCGTGGGATGGAACCATGCAACTGATTATCACTTAACTTAAGAGAAACCAAATGCTTTAGTTGAAAAATCCATTTTGGAATGGAAGGAGATCCAAAATCAATAGAAGAGGAAAGATCAATAATTGTTAGAGATGAAAAGTTTATGGTAGTGGCTTGATGAAAACTGTGAGGAAGAGCACAACCTAACAAGTGTAACTCTGTCAATGATGGAAGAGCTTGCAAAACAAGCAACCAATCAAATGCATTGGACATATTAACATAAGTCAAATGAAGATGTTGAAGTGAAGAAAGAGATGATATCCATTGAAGATTTTCTTCATGTAACATCAATGGCATACCATTCGTATCAAATTGAAAATCTCGAGAGAGGCCAAGATAGAGTAGATTTGATAGATTCCCAATTTGATGTGGAATATTTCCAATAAAATAATTACCTCTGAGGTCAAGATGGACCAAACGAGAGAGATTTCCTATTTGATGAGGAATGCTTCCACTGAATCCCGCACTGGAGAGGTTAAGATATGTCAAACTCTTCATTGAGCAAAGGAAACTTGGAATTTGAATGCCTCCAAAATAGTTGCCACTCAAGTCTAAGATACTTAGCATTTTCAAATCAAGTATCGAACGATGTAATTCACCCCCAAACCTTGATCCCTTATAATCACCATATTCCCAAGAAAGGGAAGGAATTGAAGTTGATAGGTGAAGTTCAAGAATATGACCAGTTACATGGTCGCAAGTAACCAATGTCCAGTTGCAACAATGTGTGTTGCCAACAGACCAAGAGGCAAGCCTGTTTGAAGGATCAAGAAGATGATGCTTGAAATCGAGAAGGGCTTGTCGTTCATTAGGAATGCAAAGATCTAGATCATCAGATGATGCTTTGCATGTGCAAAAAGGATTTAGTTGTAAGGTGAGTAAAGAGGAAATCAAAACATACACAAAAGCATGGTTGTAGAAGCCCATGGTATTCAAGTTTCTTTAGTATGGTTGGCATACAACTATTGACAAAATCATTGGTATTTATAGTGTCATAAGGGGGTTTAAGCAAAATTTTCACATGACAGTCAACGACTTCCCTGCAAAGTGTTTGGTCTATACGCTTGTTGGTCACAGTAATGTGAAAATTTGACAATTGAGGATACTTGCTCACATGCTTTTTTAAAGTTGGCGATAGGCAATAAATATATAAAAAATATGAATTATTTTTTTAAAACATTTTTCATTTATGGAGAGGATGAATGGAAGAGATATGAGAAAGAATGAGTGTGGAGAGGCTATGAGAGAGACGTACACATAATTGAAAATAAAAATAAAAAAATATCTGACATATCTAGAATGTAACTTATAAAGTAGGACAAAAAATCCATTCAAAAATTTGTAACTTACAAAAAATACCAAGGGAGTAAAGGTGTGCATCATCCTTTATTACTTATACAAAGTCTCATAGTTACCAAAAAAAAAAATACAAAGTGATATAGCCTGTTATTTTTTATCATTTATGTATAAATTGTTTGTGTCCAAAAATTTTATTAACCAACTTTTCAGAATAAAAATCCCTTATTTGGAGGGGTGGAAAACGAATGGGATAGAAAAAATGACTTTTGAAACAATAAATATCATGCATTGGCTTGAGATAAAAATAACGTAAAAAATAGTTATTACTTTTAATAATTAAAAATATAAAAGATATTTAACATCTCAATTGTATAAAAAATCCAGGCAAGAATAATAAGCAATCCCCATAACCATTCTCACTTTTGTCTAACTATATATAAATAATTTCACTAAACAATTTTTTCATTCAAAGAGTTTCTCTATAGGCGTCTTGCACTTTATAAGTTTTTTTAATACACAAATTATTCAAATTTTCATAAGTAAATTCACAGTTGTTAAATAAGTTTTAAGAGAAATGTTTGATGTTATTTATGCTACAAGGCTCCGACTATATATTTACATCAATCTTTAATATAAGAATTAGTTGACATTTATTTGAAAAATTAAGAAATTTAAATATAATACTTAAAATTATTTGTATTTAATATTTTTATCCAAAATGATTTGCTTGACTTATAAAATGATATAATCTAATTTTATACACAAAAAATATTTTAAAGTAGTTTATGTAATTTTTTTTAATCTCAACGACAAAAGTGACAAACATTTTTCATGTAACATTGACTCATTGGTCAATGTTATATGCAACTACATAGAACTTGCTGGATGGTCATTGACTTATTGGTCCACCCTCTCTTATTTTCCAAAGGTTTTTTGCCAAATACCTTTTCAAATTTTTCCACATCAGAAAAGTAAAAGATTCCGTGTCCTCTCCGTTACCTTTCCCTCCTTTACTACCATCACCAGCATTGGAGAAAAGATATGATGGTTTGCATTTAATATTTTATAAAAATATTATCATATATAATAAAACTTAAACTATTAAAATTTGATCTGATTAGTTTACAACTCTATATTATTATTATAAAGTTAATTTTGTTGCACTTTTTTACTGTAGTTTTCAACTATTGGAATCATATTTTAGTAGTTTAACTTTATTTCTATATTTTTATATAAAATGATAATAATATTTTAATAAAATGTTAAATATGAATCAGATCCAATGGTGATCAAAGGGGTAAATGAGAGGAAAAGGTGGGGAAGGTAAAGGGTTTCCATCAAATAGTACCCAAATACATCTACATTTAATTTAACAGGGGTTTTTAGGAAAGCTAGGATTTATTTTATTACAAATAACTAATTTAACTACTTTTTTTAATATTTAAAATTAATTATTTAACTCTTATATTTAGGATGGTAAACAGGGATAGACATTTCGCATATCAGTTAATCCAAAATTCCAATGAAAAAATTACTACTACCTATTTGTGATTTAACGGTGATGAAACAAGAAGGGAGAATTGGGGAAAAGTCCCCCATTGGAGAGTTAATTGCAAAATGGGACCTTCTACACAGATGCAACTGAGCTTCCACAATATGCAACTGAGCTTCCACATATATGCAACTGAGCTTCCACGTGTGCAACTGAGCTTCCACATGTGCAATTGAACAGGTCCCATTTTACAATTAACTTCCCAATGAGGGATTTTCCCCCAATTTTCCCAAACAAGAAACTAATGTCATAACATAGTTCATGTCATTTTCGTAATAAAATTGAAGTTTGCAATTGATCATATGTCGGTCATTAAAAATAACCGATGACTAAAGCATCCAAGGGGAGAAGTCATTAAAACATTCATCATATCAGTCGCGGGTTAAATAAAAAAAAAAGTCCACTTTAGCATTTGATATTCATTATATTAGCTTTCGGTGCTTTAGATAACCAACGACTAAAGTGGACCAGGTGGAAGGTCTCATTTAAATGTTCATTATATTAGTCATCAGTTATATGGCAAACTGACAACCAAAGTCTATGAGGTGGAAAGAATTTAAACTTCAAAACCGATGATTAATGTCTACCAGATAAAAACACATTTAGTTATTCATGATTTGAGTTGCTGGTTAGTTTATATAATTGACGCCTATATCCACACAGTGAAAAATGGAAGTGGAAAAAGTTGGATGTAACATCCTATTCTTTATTTAGATGACTTGATTTCATTGAGAAATAATTATTTTATGATAGATGTAATTCATAATGTAATTATTTGAGTAAAAAGAATTGATCTAAAATGAGTTATAAGAATGGAAGAAATTATGTGATAATAAAAACAATTTTATGAAATGAAGAGTGTTGAAATGAAAAAAATTCAAAATGTAAGGAATTTAAAGGCTTTTGTGTATATAAAGAAAATGAAAAAAAAATATAAAAAGGGAAAAGCAAAAGCAAAAGGAAAATGAAAAGGAAAAGGTATAAAAGTGAAAAAGGAAAAAAAAAAAAAGAAATATTTAAGGGAAGAGGGAGGATGAGAGGCGTATTATATATACCCTTTACTTTACATCACGAAGAGGAGCTCACTTCCTCTTCTCTCCCATCGAAGACGTGAGCTATTTCAAATCTAGGACTTTATTTTGAGATCATTTAACTAATTAAAACTACTTGTATTTACATAATTTTCTTAATAAAAGTCATTTTAAATAATTTTATCTTATTAATTGCTAGTGGTATCAACTGATCAGATGAAAGTTTAGGATCAAGGTTTGAGAAAAACATTGAATTTTGGCAATAGTTGTCCAATGAGAGGTAGGGAGGATTAATGACCAATTTTTATCAATTTAGATTTGTGATTTGACTGTCGTGATAATTTAAAATAAATATTTAATTTAAGCAATTTACGATTATTCTATATAGAGTATTTTCTCCTATTAAACTTGAGTTAAATAATTCATTAGTGTTATTGGAGATAATATTAAAGTTTTAATCAGTTTATAATAAATTAAGAATTTATAATTTAACAATTTTATGTTTGAAAACCTAAATTTTCAATTGGGAATTTTGTACAATTGAAGTTTATTTGTGCTTCAAATGAGTTGTTAGGTTGAGAAGAATAATTAAATTGAGGTTAAAATAAATAATTGAGGATCTATCAAGGAGTATAAATTTTGAATATGATTTCAATACTTTAAATATATATAATCAAGTTATTTATTTAATTGATATATCAAATTTATATCTACATCATTGTGTAGATTAATTTTATTGTTGTTAGTGCTTTTGTGACTTAAGCATACAAGCTATCTTAGAATTAAGGTAATCATAATTAATATATTTTATATGCTTGCATGAATTGTGAGGTAGTTTCTATACAGGCCTTGTTTGGTTTAACATAGAGAAGGGGAGGTGCGGTTAAGATAAGATATAAACTTTTTTTTCCCCAGTAGTTGAAGTGAAAATCCCACCATATAGAAATATAAATACAAGATAGGGTTATATATCTTCATCATAAATCATTTTATAATAGCATTCATCCTAAACCATCCACAACCAAACATATTTAAAATAATATACATCACATAATAACAATGTGATCGCAAAAGCAAGAGCATTCGAAATGTGAGCCACGTCAATATAATTGTCTACAAGAACGTTCCACCTAGCATTCCTGCACAAAACAACATCAGAAGTAGGGCTGTTCAAAAAATACCCGGTCCAGTCCAAAAGAACCCGGTCCGGTCCAGCCCGAAAATAAAAAGCCCGAACTAAAAATGGACTGGACCAAACCAACCCGGTCATCAGGTCAGACCGGGTTTCGGGCTGACCCTTCAAACCAGATGGTCTGGTCTAACCCGGAACATATTTATTTCTAATTAAAAAAACTTCAAATTCCTTAACCCAATAACCCTATCTTTCTCACCTATATCCTGGTGCTGACGCTGACGCCTCCAGCTCCTTGTCCTCTTCAACTCCTTCTCCACCTACGCATCCCTATTCTCCTCAACTCCTCCTTTTCATCTCCTCCATTGAAACATTGATCGAACCACGCCTGATGTCTAGTCCCTTCCCCACTGGAAGAAACACCAACCGAACCACGCGTTGCGATGATTCCTCTTCAACCATGCTCCGCCACCTAAATCTTGAAGGTGATCCCGAATAACACGTTCTTGCAGTGACTCCGCTCCCCAGCCCTCCTACCTTCCTCCTCCTCTTACCTTCTACTATATACTCCGCTTCCCATTGTTCCCCTGTTCCCCCTTCTTTTTTTCATGCTGGTTTAAAAATCAGAGAAAAGGTAAACGTACAGATCTTGCAATTTTCTGCCATATACTCATACTCGTGGGTCAGATCTTGCTATTGTTGCAACCCAAAAATTCTTGGTCCTTGCATCTCGAATCTTACTGCGAAGAGGAAGGGGAGGGGTAATGTTGCAGTTTGCGTCAAGCTGCAAAGAGAGAAGCCGGGGATTTGTTTACTCTGGATTGGAAAATGGGTTATTTGGTTTGGGCTTGGTTATTGTTCTTCATTGAAAACTTTTGCTTGGTTCCTTTTCAAGTAGTTGGACCAGCCTGGAAGTCTGGTATAACCCGGTCTGGTCTAGATAGGGTCGGGTTCTATTCGGGTCAGACCAGACTACATACTAATTTTTTTAGCCCGATACTATTTCAGACCAGATATCGGGTTGGGGTGTAACCCGGTCCAACCCGGTCTTTGCACACCCCTAATCAGAAGAATGAAGCTAACGCACTTGAGAGTACAAGTTCCATTTTGGCCACTATAATTTACAAAAACAGTGCTGTTTTATTCAAAAGAATGATCCAAATTGTTCCTTTGTCTTCTAGTCCATATAAATTTCATACCAAAGATTCAAAACAAATACATTGACTTGAATGTCAATTTGAGTGTGAATTATGATATCATATATACAATATTGTACAAATCAACAAATTACTGTTGACATTAAATTTGTGAGGATTATGAGATACAGGAAGAAAACTGACTTATTTAAACAGAAAACATGACAACATTACCTAATTTAGACCAGGGAACCAAATATAACTTTCATGAAGCAAGAGAGATCAAGGGTACCCTTAAGCCACTAACATACTGTATGGCCAAAAAACTTGAAGCCAGTAAAGAAGAAGAGAAGAAACTTCTAAGCTAATCTCATTCAAAATCAAGAGCAAGTAATTATTTACAAATTTCCTGGAAACTTCTCCATTCAAGTTACAAGCAAGCAACATGACATACCCATCAATTGCCTTCAGCAACTCAAGTGTAAATGTTTGAACGTGAGCATAATTCTCAATAAAAGTTAACAGTAATACTTTGCCTTCAATGATGGGGCCAGCGCAAAAAAATCTCCAACAATGAAATCAATATATTCCTCAACTCCATATACTTTTGCAGGATCTATGTCTATGGCAATAACATGACACCCCCTAAGAAATCGGATATAATAGACAAACTATAAGAACTAAGGTATTAAATCATGTTTACACACACGCACACATCATCTGGTTCTGTAAGGCTCCAAATCAAAAGCATAGAAATGGAGATATGAAGAAAAGGGTGGAAAAATAATGAGATAGAAAAAATGACTTTAGAAATAATAAATGTCATATATGTCTTTAGATGAAATATTCACGTAAAAAACATTTATTACTTTAATAATTAAAAAATATAATAGATATTTCACATTTCAATTGTATAAAAATTCCACGCGAAAATAGTAAGCAATTTCCATCAGCGTCCTCGCTTTTGTTTAACTATATATAAATGAATTCACCAAACATTTTTATTAGATATTCAAAGAGTTTTTTTTCTATATATAAATACTTTTAAGTAGTGCATTTAACTTCCTTAATTTCCTATATAAAAATTAATTAGCTATTACCTTTAGAATTGAAGGTAGTATTTTATATTCTTGAAAGTAAAATATAGTTGGAAATCTTTTTCTGATTGACCCATTGGTCAACATTATATCTTCATAGAAAAAATGAGTCAACTATACAAAACTTGTGTGCAGGGTTATCACTTATTGGTTCATCGTTGCTTGTTTTCCAAAGGTCTTTTCATCAATTTAACCAAAACTGAATTTTCCCATTAGAAAAATAAAATGTGCCTTATCTCATAATAATTTCACCTCAAATAAAATAAAAATATATCTAAATTTTTTTTCTTTTCAACTAAAAAAGTTTTAAAAATAGCAACAGAAGTAATTTTAAATGAGCAGTACTATTTTTAAATATAATTGTAATATTTTTGCTTATATAATCTCTTACCTTTTTTTTGACCAAATATAATTTCTTACTTAAAAATATGTTTCATTCATAATTCATTTGTAGTTGTCATGTCCGAGATTAGATAACTATTATAACAAAAAAACAAAATAGTATTCAATAGAGATATATAGAACATTTTGAATCTGAGGAAAATTAAATGGAAAATTTTTGCCTATCAATGTATGCGTACTAATTGATAGAGATGACAAGATTCATGTAATTTTCGTCTTTATCCAACAAGAATCACGGAATTTTCTTCTTCATCCCTATTATGTCAAATTCCTTTTCAAATTTTTCCGCATGAGAAAAGTAAAAGATTCCTTTCACTGTAATGTTTACTTCAAGTGAAATTCCCCCCCTATCACTACTGGATCTGACCATCAAATAATGTGACTATCAATATCAACTTTTTTAGTGGAGCACTTTTGTCCTTTAGTTTTGTTAAAATCTAAAAAATATATTGCCTCTTGCCTTTCATGTAAAAGTTAAATAATAGTTTATTTTAGTTCTAAATATTATATCTCAATACATTTCGCCTTCCACATGTATATTTTCCCTCCTTTCAAAATATCTTTATTGACAATACATGTTAAAGGGTTTCCATCAAACAGTACCTTGGATACACATAAATTTAACATGGGTGTTTTAGAAAAGTCATCAACAATTTATCACAGATAACTAATTTAACTATTTTTTCTAATACTTATAAATTAGTTTTTTACCTCTTATATTAAGGATGAGAACACTAATAGATATTTCACATCTCAATCATACAAAAATTCCAATGTGAGATTAGTAAGCAATTCCAATTCCCACTTCGAACTTGTCTTTGACCCAATAGCTTTGTCTACACATACGTTCTGTGCCCTTTTCTAGGCTTAATTATCCCTTGGATTATAACTACATGTAAATGATTTCACCTGTCATTGATCTATGTGTTTGCAAATCGCACAAGAATTCAAAGGAAAAAATAAATGATTTTCTACACGTGTGTTGGACATTATAGGATCATCTATAGACAAATTATTCAAATTTTGATGAATAAATTTATTTAGTAAATGTTTATATTTGACATTGTTACTTGATTGCAAATTCTAGAAAGCCGAGACATACTAAATTTTGTTAGTAGTAATAAATGTATTAAAGATATAATTTTTCTAAGTGTGACTATTCTAATTTATAAAAAGGACGAGAGCAAGACAGAATAAATAGAAAAAAAAAAGATATGAGGGACATACAATTAACCATGGGTAACAATAAAAAAAAAGAGAAAATATTTATTAAATCTCTAATAAGGCCATAGACCTTACCAGAAATTTCTAAATATTGTTAAAAGATATAATACCCCTTTATCATTAAAAATAAAAAATTGAAGGTATGTGTGTGCTAATTTTTTAATTACAAATTCTTTTCATCTTAATGCTAGAATTTACGTCTCCTTGAATTATTGGGAAATCCCAACTTTTAATTTTGATTTGACTTTCAATGATATTGAAAGTATATTCTTATAATTTTCTTTTAACCCTAACTTGTTATGAATTGATATTTTGTTCTAAATTCTTGCAAAAAAAATTGCTATGAAAGGTTTATGTAAAAATTTTGTTTTCAACAACAATTAGCATATTTCTATTTTTTTTTTTGAATTTTTTTTCCTATTTTGTTTTGATTGTTTTACCATACCATTCAATTTTTATTTATTTTTTATTTTTAATATAGAAGCGAGCAACAAAAACATATGAACATTTTACTAATTATTATGATAAAAAATAATTATCTTATTGAAATTTTTATTTATTAACTTTGAATTTAATTTGCCTCTTCAAGAAAAAAGTGACAGCTAACAAAATTCACTTCTTTTCTTAATGAACATTTTTGTCATTAAAAGGAATGCATATTAACCTAGTTATCTTTTTGCCATATATTAACCCAGGCCAGTTATCACCATATACATAATTATTAATTATTATTATTGGGATCCGAATAATTAGGAATATTAATCAATGATAAATATTTGGTATATAAATACCCAATAATAAACTAAATAGAGATGCCTCACATAGTATACTCCTAGTCATATTTTGTCTGTTGTTAGGTGCATGGAAATAGGATAGGTCATATCAGACTTCATCTTTGACAAACCCTACCTATTATGTAAGAGCTTAGCATGTGATTCGTTACAAACATTTTTTTTTTTTGGGTTTGAGCTTCACCTGTATAAGAGTCTAGCCTAGCCTAGAGCTCATGAAAAGGTATGAATTTTTAAAAAACAAGCCATAGGTAAAAAAAAATAAGCCAAATTTAAACAAGCCAAAAATAGGTTAAAATTATATAAATTAACATAAACTATCCAACGTAAAATAATGAATTTATGTATAGGATATACATATAATTATATCTTCAAATTATAATATAAAAATAAAAAAATATACATTATATATAACATAAATTTATATATATAATATAAATATTATATATATAAAAAATCTAAAGTACATCGGATGCACATACATTTAATATGGGTATTTTATGGAAGCTAATACCCATTTATTATAAATAATCAACTTAACTGCTTATAATTAATTGAGGGTAACAAAGAAAAATTCATTAACTTATTAAAAAATAAAAAGTTTCCTAATCTCACAACAACTTCACCTCAAATAAAATGAAACCATATATTTAATCTGTTATCTTTTCAACTATAAATTTTAAAGAATAATTAGAACAATATTTTTACGCATATAATCTTTTCTTCCTATTATTTTCTAGCCAAATATAATGTATACTTGTAAATTCTTCACAATTCATTTGTTGGTATGTGAAAAGTAACTATTATAACACTATAAAAAAACCTATTAAAAACAAAATAGTATTCAACACAATATATGGGACATTTTGAATCTCACAAAAATTAAATGGAAATTTTCTTCTCCTATCAATGTATGATAGGACTAGTGATTAGGACACAATAAGAATCATGGAATTTTCTTCCCCCTCCCATTTACATCAAATAAAATAAATTTCTTATATTACTGCTATACCAATTTCTGATTTCTTCTGTCTATTTTTACAGAATCTTCACCTTTTATAAGTCTTATTTTATGTTTATTACCAAATTATGTGTCACTATCAACATTAACGTTTTTCCTTAGAAAAACAATTGATCTCCCTCTGTTGGTTCACAATGCAAGTTACTTACTTGAAGTTTAATTAATGCTGATTTTTTAACCATCCCCTTCAATTCATGCTTAAATTTGACTGTTTTCTTTCCTTCAAAGCCTTATTTAATAAGAGTAAGGTTTGAGGAATCTTTCAATTTGAAAAAATCCAATGAGTTATCATTTTTTATTTTTGAAGGATTAGTTAAAATGATTTATATCGTGGACAGGAGGAAGTACTCCGAATAAAATGATTTTTTTTCTATTACTACTATAGTTATCTCCCATTTCTTTTTTTTTTTTCTCCAGGAGTAATCTCCCATTTCTTCAGTTTAGTCTTCACCTTTTATTAGTCATCTTTTGTATTTGTCATCATATGATGTGAGACTATCAACATCATTTTTTTAAAAAAAACAATTGATCTATCTCAGTTTTTTGTTAAAATTATAAAAAATATATATATATATATATATATCTTCATGACCTTAATTTTAATCTATTTAATTTTAATATTACTAACAATTTTTGGGTAAAGATTCTGAAATACTTTTTATTCGTTGAGTTTTATGTTTTAAATATTTTAAATGGTAGACTTATTCTCATAATCTAATTATCTCCAACATCCTCCCAAATGTACTAATTTTGTGAATCTTAAACAAAAAATAACATAATATTGAAATAAATATTAAAAAAAAACCCTCTTTGTAATTTTGGCTTGATCGGTAATTAACCAACCAAATTTTCTTTTCTTTTTCTTTCATTCAAAAAATCGAAGAGGATCCATATTTGTTTAAGTACGAATATTAATTATTTAATCCATATAGTTTTACTAAATTTGCAATTCAATCCTTCTACTTTAAACCGCATCAACTCAATCCTTATACTTTTCCTTGTTATTTCCATCCAACCTTGTTATTTTAAAAAAATGATTAAAGTGTAAAAATACTCATCATAAACTTATACCCAATGTGTAAAAATATTTATAAATTTTTTCAAGTGTAAAAATACCCATTAACTTTAAAGTCAGAATAAAAATGATACAACCATTAAAATGACTTAATCGTGGATTGGTTTATGTGGTAGGAGCTACCGTTTCCTTCTCCAAAAGTAATATATAGATTATGGCTAATTTTAAATGTTGTGTCCTTTTTGCTTGTATTTTAAAATTTATGAATATTTTTGCATCTGAAAAAAGTCGTTGGCTTTGGACTCACGGTGTTGGCCACCCAAGTAAGAGAATGACATCAATTGGGTTATGAATATGAAGGAAGCATGTTCTTTATTGCTTCCTTTGTTCGTTCTCATGGGCTATGATCCAAGTATTGAATTTGAATATTCAAATATTGATTTTTCTTCTTATTACGACAGTTTGGAATAGAGTTAAACATGGCATTAATCAAACACGAGGGTCCACTTTTTGACAAAAATAGTGAATAATGTGTGAGATGTGTATGGCATTGAAAATGGGATGGGCCACGAAGCAAATGAGATTGTAAGGCGATGTGGGTGATTGATTAGGGCATGCATGAAGCAGAGAGGAGCCGTGTGGGAGTGGGACGCCGTATCGGACCAAACGCTCAAACGACAGATGGAATCGGAGAAAACGACAATGACGACTTTGGAGCTCCGTCTTATTGGACGTCAACTTCACTCTCCAGCTAAAAACCAACTCACCGGCCTGACTGGGGACCCTTTGGCTTTGCTTCTTCCATTCCCTATTCATATACCATCAATTCATTTGTCTACGTATTTCGACTTTGTGCCCCTTTTTTTTTTTTGATCAAAATGTGCCCCTTTTTGAATGAACGGTGAAAACTACTTTTCTAACATGATTTAAAATTTATAAATTAAATATGTTTTATTTCAATTTGTGTGAACTCTGTAACAATGATGCCTTTAAGTTTATTTCTTAGTTTTATCTAGTAAAAACATAAAGTGTTTATCCGTATTAGTGGTAAAAGCTACTTATTCAATATTATTTATTGTCTATAAGGTAAGTATATAAAAATAGTTTTATCTCAGTCCCAATTACATCCAGATCCAACCCTCTTCGCACACTTGATTGTGGTGGTTGAATCTCTCAACGAAGATTTCTGTATATACTGGGATTCGAACTCGAGAACTTACTTAAACGGAACCAAACCGCTTACAATTTGGACAAACCCCATTGGTTACCGTAATATTTACCACAAATAAAATAAATTTTTGTTCTATCACTAGAAGATCCAGCTCCTCTCCTTTAGCTCCTTCATCACAATTTCATCACCCAACAAGAGGGGTTTTACGGTTGGCCAACTATTGTTTTCGTGTTTTTTCCTTTGATTTTCAACTTAGTCATTTTATAACCTAATATAATTGTATATGCATATGGATTAGTGTGGATTTCAACCCAAAAACTAATGGTTTTAGGTTGCATTTAATGATCTTAATATTTTTACTCTCATTTTGATTGTTGATGTGTATTATTGCAAATTCAAAAAATATATCGTGCTAAACGCATTGTTGGTTCAAGCCCATAGATATTTTTCCTTTTATAATATTAGATACAAGTTCCAATCCAATAATTTTTCATTTCTCTTCATCTATGTATTTTTAATCTTCCATTTTCTTTTTAAGCTCCCCTTGATATTCACTCGGTTGCGGCCTTAGTGGCGCAAAGCACCTCTCTCATAAAAGTAGCTGCAAGTTCTAGCCCTTACGTGGGACATGCGTGTGAGCTTTGTTCACCATATAAGATGTGAGCGGTTGTGTGCGCCTCACCCAAAAAAAAAAAAAAAAAAAAGACTTAACAATTTTTAAAATTATCTCATTCCTTTAAAAATTTGTCAAATAATATATTTCTTACATAATAGGAAAATTAAATAAATAGCTCATGATAAAGATAGATAAATTTCATAGTTGAATTGTTTCTAAGATATTTATGGATCAAAACAAAATTACCAATAACCCATGGACCAAACTAAAATATTGGCAATTCCCAAAATTCGCCCACTGAATTCAATTATAAAGAATCCAATAGAACATCGTCCCTTAATGGCCCAAGAATCATATATCATGGAAATGGACTTTCTTATGACCCAAACTTTAAGGCCCATTTCTTGAGTCCTGTACAACATCCCATAAGACTGTTCAATGATAATGTAGGCCCAACTCATTCCTCTCAGTGAAATTTGTGCGTCGTACAATTAAAAAATAAACAAAACTCTCAACATTACGCTAACAAAGATTTATTCAACTGGTTATAAAGTCATGAGTTCTAATCTCACTACCAATGTGAGACCATGTTCATGGAGGCAATCTATGAGTACCTTTATAACCTTTGAATATAAAGATCTATTTTGACCTTGGTAAATTCCTAAGACCAACTCATCTAAACTTTTTTATACTAAAAAATAACTCTCAACAGTATTACATGAAAGTATAGAATTAGACCTTTAGAGTGTTCAACATGCTATATGAATGTTCAATATAATAATCTAATAAATTAATGCTTGTAGTGGTGTATTAATACACCACTATCTGTACTTGTATCACCAAAATTCTTTTTGCCATGAACATTCTAATGGTAATTATTAGACTTAGTGTAACCGTATAGAAGTTGGGCAATAGCTGTTCTTGATCAATGTCTTTTTTTGCATAACAGAACTAAGGATGTGATTGATGCAATTCAAAAGGTTTTTTATTCTTTATCCTATAATTATATATATAATCTATAAATAAAATTTCTATATCTATAAGGGAAAATTGGGGAAAAATCCCTCATTGGGAAGTTAATTGTAAAATGGGACCTGTTCAGTTGCACACGTGGAAGCTCAGTTGCATATGTGGAAGCTCAGTTGCATCTGTGTGGAAGGTCCCATTTTACAATTAACTCTCTAATGTGGGACTTTTCCCCAATTCTCCCTATCTATAAATATACTTAAATATACTATATCTATTCTTTTTTTAATTAAACATATATTTATATTATATATTATTTGTTCATTATTTATTTTATCATTTTTATTACGTTTTTAATTCTAAAATTCAAATTATATGTTTGAATAATAAAAATTTCTTAAAATAAGAAAATAGAATATAATTCTAATTAATTATATTTTTTTTTTATTTTTTAGAAGTAGTTGCTGCTTATGATTGTAAATTGATGAATGTTTTATCAGCCATCATTTGAAAATGACCTCTCTGCTTATGGGAGTAAAACTGAATACATCTATCCCTTCCTAGATCTCATCTGATGGGACACGTGCATTGGGTCACCCTTTGTTCTTAGGCACCAAATGAAGCAGTTTGTGATAGACGAGAATGAGGTTGTGCTAAGTGTATCTATCCCAGAAATAAGGGTGTATATACTATCTCTAGTTCTTAATATAAGGTCAAATTAATTTCTGTGGAAGATTAACAAAAATTAAATAAACTATTTTAGAGTATATATAGTCTAAAATACTTATAAGTATAATTATATATTAGGTTACAAGTTTGATAGATTAGTTTATATAAATTTATTTAACTTCTTAAATATCTTCAAAAAGTTAAATAAAGTTTATATTAAAAAAATGAAGTTAGTATATAGCTAACGAACGTACATTGGTTGAATAAATATCTTCGTTCACTGATCTTTGCCATTCATACCATAATTGATAGGGTCAAGGCGAGCTAAATTTGATATATATATATATATATATATAACTTGAAGCAAATCAAAAAATTTATGTCCGTGATACAATATAAATTTATTGATTATTTTTTAGGTTAAGGGTCATTTTTACTCTAGAAGTAAATATCAATGGGTATCTAAAAG
The DNA here is from genome assembly GCA_006871305.1 of Vachellia collinsii. Taxonomy (NCBI): domain Eukaryota; kingdom Viridiplantae; phylum Streptophyta; class Magnoliopsida; order Fabales; family Fabaceae; genus Vachellia; species Vachellia collinsii. The sequence continues at coordinate 815 of QFDD01001757.1, read as the reverse complement.
TTTTTTTTAGCCTTAAAATTGTTCAGAAAGTTTTATTTCACATCAATTTCATCCTGAGTTAACAGATCACTAACTGAGCCAAACGGTCCAGATTTGTTGACCAATGTTGATGACATGTCTTGTTCATGTGCATCCACCTCGCCTTTTTTTTTTCCAACCAGTATTTAATTTTTTTTTAAAATTATTATTATTATTATGCCGTGAAACCAGAGCTTCTTCTTCTTCCCTGAAGCTATGTTACTCCAAACCTCAAAATGTTTTCCAAGGCTGTGTGTGATTTTCTTGATTCAAATTCTCTCGCCATGTCAATGGCTGAAGCTCAAAGATTAGCTTTTCTTAATTTAAGGCCAAGAAATGAGTTTAAACCCAAATTCCTTTCCCCCTTTTGTGTTAGTTTATTCAATGCCAATTATTTAGACCCGGCAAATGACAACAATGGCGATACACAGTTCCTTAAGAGTGCTTCTATCACGAATGGACGCTCTCGCATGGCGGGGTCGAGGAATTATCGCTTTCTATAATGAACTTGAATTTGAGGATAAAGGGGAAAAGATACTCGATTTAGAGACCCTGTTTATCAAATGTGAATTTTCTTCCCCTTACTCTCCTCAAACAAATTGATAACTAAATCCTATTTACACAATCTTCTGCGCAAATCCGGTGAACGGTGAGGCATAGGCCGTAAGTGTCGATGCAGAAGACTTGTTTGGAAGTCTGAAGCCGTCACTGGTGAAGAAGAGTGGGGTCTTCAGAACGGTGAGCTGGGTTTCTTGTTTGGAAGGTTGATTTCTGACCATGGTTGGTATGCAGATCTT
>QFDD01001756.1:0-25156 GCA_006871305.1 Vachellia collinsii | reverse complement strand
GGAATTTGATTCCTGCCCCACGTAGTTGGCTTGCTGTATACACAGGCTTTAGTTTGCCAAATTCTCTTTTTGGTAATGGATTTGGTAGGTAAAAGATCCTCAGCATATCATTCAGGTGAAGGATCATTTTTTTGGATTTAGATGATTCAAATTGAGTGGTAATTGTCTGTTCAAGATAGTGTTGAAAATGGTTGAAAGTGCACTTTGCACGAATTTCTTTTTTTGCAACAATATGGTGTAAGAACACTCTCCTGAAGAAGTTGAAGGCTATCTCATGGATTGAAAATCTACCATTAAAGCCTGTGGGAAACGTTAGGTCAAATAAGCCTTTGAGAACAAAGAATGGTAGTTGATTTTCAAGCAAAATCAAGTCTAGGTTTATGTCACACGTTGGCCATAATTTAAATCGCCAAGGGTTTTGTTCTAACAAACCTAGACATGAAAGAAAGTATTCAATGATGAAGCAACCATCAGTTAGAATCATGCTAACGAAATCATCACTCTTCATCGGTATGGTCTCCGAATAAGATCGTCGAGTTTCATCTTCCCAATCTCTTAATGCTTTAATATAATCTGCCAACAATTTCTCTTTACTCCTCTTTAGGAAGTTGTTGAGGCACCATAGTTTGACCTCTTCCATTGATTCCAATCTCTTATCTCCAAAGTGGAATGGACCAATCGAAACAACAGTAGGTCTGTAGGATTCTTCATTCACTTTCCGAATTTTTGGTGGCACTTTGTAGATGCAGCATCCTAATCCTAAGGGATGCTCCATAAAGTCTATATCAACTAATTTGGCTTTCAAGGAGCTTAACAGATCAGTTTTTTCTTCATTTGTGTTGTCAAATATCTCGATTTTGTGACAATCTTTTAGTGGACCTGCGACACATTAAAAAATGCTAAGTGATTATAGAAATTTAATCCTATATTCTCTTCTGCCATAATAAAATTTACCTACCAAAATTTTGGTTCATTCGGTACATGTGCTCGTCTTATACCTCAACATGGAGCATTAGCACAAGTCTAAATGTAAATATCTTATGGTAGATTATATGTACAAGTTTCTGCAATAAAGTCTTTCATTAAATTCACATTACTTTATAATGCTTAAAACCTACATACTAAACATGTTTTTAAATCACATTTCTATCCCTATTCTCATTCCTGTTCTCTACAACCCAACTCATCACAAAGGCTTTCAATTTTTTTTTTTTTTTGAGTGGGTTAGTGAGGGTGTTCTTAAATCACTTTGAACATGAAACTAATCCCTTTCGAGGCTTAGAGAATCAAGGATTTTCCATCTCTCCCAATAAGTGTGTTTTCTGGGAAGGCTTTCAATTTTCTAAAAAAATAAAATGATTTTTTTCCCTGCGTAGAGACTTAATTTACAATATCCTTCATCTTCCTTAAAGGGACTAGCACATATATTCCTCTACAGGGACTACAAGCATGTTCTCTCAAAGAAGTTTGAGCATATGATAGGAAAATTTATCCTTTTTGGTGTCTGAATCTGATCATAGAGCAATAAATAAATAAATAAAAAGATATCCACAGTTAACCATGAGATGAAGAAAATTACACTAGAGAGAGGATATATATAAGAGAGAAGGAGAGAGATACTAGACCTGAGAAGTTAAGTGATGAAGCCATGAAATGAAACTAAAGAAAATTTCAGATATCACCGATCGGAGACACAAGAAGACCTTAATCAAGAAGACCTCAATTTTCCACTTCTATACTCTTCAAGTGGCTTTTAGGCCTTATATTGATCAATTTCAATCAACCTCAAGCAAGGATTCTGGAGATATAGTAATATAATATAATAGTAATGTATCGCTATTTTTTTTTATTTTGGATGACACTTGCATGGTCCATTATCTTTATTAATTATATTTTATTGGCCGGTTTAATTTATTTATCTAAAAGTAGGACAAATAGTCAAATAATAATCCAAATAAATGCTAATAAAATATAATAAAATGATGTTCCTAACTCAACTGCTTGTTAACGCAGCTCAAATTTTATAATATTTATGTACTTTAAAATTCTGCACATGATTATCAGTAAGCAATAAAATATTTGTAAACACGTATTCTAACGTTGCTTGCCACAAAACTCCAAGAATACAAATATAAATCTAAAGGTAACAACTGGCATATCACATGTTTCCCGCTAAAGTTTGAATTCTACCAATAATGTTTATTTCAACTTTCTAGAATATGCCAATGTCTGTCCCCTTGAAAAAAAATATACACATAACTAATAATCAAATTGATGAATATATCTTATAAAAGTAGTCAGAAACAACTTTGCACTACCCTATATATTTTCTTATTTAAAAATATTCTGACAAAACAAACTTCATGGAAATGAAATTAAGAAATAAAGAAACCTTTCAGTTACCTAAAAGAACATTATTTGGAAAGTTACAAAAATCAAACTGATCAGTGAGTTAGTTAATATACCACTTCACCGTTAATTATTGGTTGAACAACGGTCAATTTGTTATAGAACTAATTACAATTAAAATAATCAGCAAATTCATTTAATAAATGGCATAATTAAAATAATATATTTTTACTATATCTCAGTCATTTCTTTTAATAAATGATAAAAGTAAGAACAAAATATTAATTATCATGTGATGCATGTGTTGCAAATTAAAGAATAATACTACAGTATGTGTCATGACTAATTATATCCAGATCCGCGTTATTCGCTACCTGACTCGGTGCCCTCGCGTCAATGATATTCGAATATAATAATCCAATATGCTAGATGCTTCTCTCCGATGTGTGAGATTCAAAGATACTTCAGAGGGCCTGAAGATTATATATAAGCCTGAAGATCATGCTTTCCCAAGCCTTCTAATTCATACTTCTCACTGCTGCAAAGTGCTCTCAGATTCCATAGCCATTCTTGTAGCATGCGAATTAATCTTTGGAAAGTTTGCTCTGTTCTTATTTTCTCGTAGCTCTTAGGTACATGTCAAGAGCTTTGAAGGTTTTGCTCCTCTTTACTTGGAATCTTTCAGAAAACATATGCCTCTTGACATTATTTTGAATCAATTTGAATGCAATTCTTGCAATCTCAACAAACGGTACAGGTGGCATTGCAAGTTTTTGGGTTTAAACAATATATTAATAGAAAAGAAAGCACTAGTGCAAAAGACCACACTACAACTATGATTACTACTTGAGAGTTCTTCAAGGCATCAAGATGCCCTACGCATTCTTAGTGATATAGAAAATGCACATATAATGATTTGAACTATTTCATTTAGACACGAATGGGTTAAATCCTCTTAGGATAAAAATAATAAGCCAAATCATAGCACTTATACCACTCTGACATATGAAACTTTTGAATCAACAGTATAAACTACATTTCTAATGTAATTTACAATTTACGAAATAAGTATGAAGATAAATTTTATCTTAACTTATATAAATGTATTTTTATAGCACTGCAGTAAATACTTCACCCCCAGCGGTCCTGCCGTCTCTAACAAGACCAACACACATTTTGGCTTTCTCAAGAAAATAATGTGAAACAAGAAAAAGAAAATAGTGAACCCCCGAAACCAAACAGACAGGACAGTTAACATCTTGGTCCTCCTGCAAAAAAGGTCAAAATGAGGGTAACGAGCGCGTCACCGTACGCATTTGTCCTTTGAAAAAAAACTCGTTAATATGAGAGGCAGCTGACCGAAATTTCGATGAAGTTTCCTCCGTCGTCGCTATTGGAGTCAAATGTTTTTGCTTTCATAATTTACGTATTTTAATTTCTCGTGTCTCTGTGAATGATACCCCATCTGGAAATGAAATGGAAATAATTAAAAGTAGAACTGGCAGGATAATGTTTGTTGGGCAGATTCTCTCATATCATCCACCGTTAAGGGAAGGTCCAAAGAGTCAATATATATCTTCTAATTTGGCTTTCAAGGAGCTTAACAAATTAGGTGCCTATTCTCTTTTGTTCTCCAAATGTCTCCATTTTCTTACAATCTTTTGTTCGTTCAATTGGTCAGGAGTTAGTGTAATACGTCACAAAGACTTCAATTTTAAACTTGTTGATGTGAAAATCATGAATCATAAACCCAAGATCTATAAGCATTATTTGAAACTATGAAATCTTGTTAGCTAGTGTGGGGTTTGTCCATATTAAACTATTGAATCTTCAATATCCAACCCATCATCAAATCATTACATTTAGAAGAAAATTAAACTTTTTTTTTAAATCTATAAACTTCATGTGTGTCCCACACCTTGTAACTATCCCAAAAACCCTGACTCAACTAGTATGTCCTAACATCTCTTTGAATTTTGAATATAAGGCTCATAGATTTCTTACAATGATAACATATTATGTTTGTTACTCTATGTCCGAGTACATGCCCATTCCAAAAAACCATCTATTCGTCGAATGTATCTTAGGTTAATATCAAACCAATTTTTATCCATTTCTATTTTATAAAAAATTTGAAGATCAATACTTATTTCTCTAAGAAAATAAGAAAGTAAATAAACATAAAAAAATGAACATCTTTTGTATTCATAGATCTTTACAAACTTAGCTATAGCTATCACCACTACTTCTTTTAATTCATATCATGTATCTAGCATAGAAACACTTCACAAAAGTTTGACTTTAAATATGAAATTCAAGATTACTACCAATGACAGTGCAGCAAAATCTGTCTCAACAATTTCCCTTCACACCTAATTGCAAAAATCATAACTTATTCCATATAATTTTAAATATGGTGGTTCTAATTTCTATGCAAAGCTTTTTGTAACCTAATCAAGGAAAAATACCATTTAGAGTAAATACTCAAATTTCGAACCAAAAATCAGTGCATAACTTACTGTTTATTTCATAATTTTTTCTCAAAACTCCAAATTTCAGAACCAAATTTTAATGATTCATAACTTACAATTTACTTAGTCAAATAATGCACTCTATGACTCATTTTAAAGCTTATTATGAGTTCTATATGCTTACTTAATTTCATGATCAACAAAAATCATTTAAATAGCTAAAAATCCACTCAAAGTCAACTGTTCAGAAAAGCTTAGTTGCAAATAAATTACAACTAAAATTTCAGAAACACCATCCAGAATACACACAAGCTCACGCACGCACAAATATATAAAATTATCAGTAAATCTAGGCTTCTTAACAAACCAAGAAATCACAAACATATCAAATTAAATCAAAATAAAACGAGTCACATTTGACTTTAAACCAAGAAATCATAATTCTATTAGTAGAGAAATTAGCCTTCTGAACCTTCGAGGAAACAAAAAACAATTTATATACAAAGCTCAATATGGTTCAAGAAAGCTTTAACCTTATATCTTGACTTAATCGGTGAAAATCGCACTTTTCTCAACTTCCAAATCTCAACCCACCGCAAAAATGGCGGAAATTGAACAAGAAATGGGTGTTGCAAGCGGCCTGCAGGTGGTTTAATGAAAAGGGAGGGTAAAATGACAATTTTGCCCTCCCTCACTTTATCTTTGTTCCTTCTGATCCCTTTTTTACATAATAATAAAATTCACACATTCTCACCACGGAAAAAAAAAATCATTTTTTTATATGTCATGTTAAAAGCATAATTTTTTCTTCATGTCTTGATTACAAAAGTAAATTTCATAAACTTATAATATATTAAAATACATTTTACAACAATAAGAATTCTAAAAGCATAATTTAAAAAATAAGGTAAATTTTTATTAAATTACTAAAGTGCAATTAAATTGCATGAGATGAAGATTGGTAGAATTTAAAAATTAAATAACTTATTCTTAAATTAGATTCTAAATTCATTAAATTAAACTTTTCATACTATGTGACATATATGCTTTTTATATAACAATCTATATTCCCTGCATATAAGATTAAGATAATTGATTGTAGGATTTTTTTTAGTTAATAAATAAAACTTTAGAGTGGTTTATTTTAAACTCTTGAGCATACTATCTAATTCCACTTAGGCCCCACAGTGAAATAAACCTATGAGACAAAGAACGAAAACAAATAGTAGTTTCCCCTCCTTTTTCATGAAAATTTCATCCCCACCAAAAAATTCATATGTTGTTAAGTATCTTAGAAAATATAAGTTCTTTTATATATTAAAATATATTTTATTATAATAAAAAATCTAAAAGCATAATTATAGAGAAAATGATATAACATGAAAAATATATGTTAATATGAATGTAGATTGGAGAAAAATGGTTGTGATTAGTTAAACTAATTAGAAGAAGAAGAATAAATGACCAATGATATAATGAGAAACAGATTTAGCAAAATAAGTTGATTGATAATAGGGATTTCTTTCTCAATTTGACTCTCTAGGCCATAAAACAATTCCTCAAAAAATTTCGGACAAACATTCATCTCTTTCCTATTCTTCTTGAACTTACCTGAAAAATAGGAATACATTCCCCAAAATAGTTTTTGATCCAATAATATATCAATATGACTTCTTCAAAAAGATGTATGTGTGTATAATTTATGAGGGGTCAAAGTCAAAGGAGATTAATATGTGAAACGAGAATGAAAGGATAACATCAAAACAGTTATAAAACATTATATTATGTAACATCCTAAGGTATTGTTTTTGTTTAACTACCCATAGGTACATAGTTTTGTTCTTTTGAGATCTCATAGTCATTCAAAAGGCACCTCAGATGTCAAAGGGCACGCCTCAACTACATATATGGCATTCATTTTGGACGAGTCCAATCGATGTGAAACTTAAGCACACCATGCCTACTATGTCTCCCTTCACCCACTCTGGGCTCCCTTAGGGTGTTAAATCCTTAACAGCGCTTGGTGTGATACTTAATATAACATCATGAGGTATTGTTCCTGTTTAGCCACTCGTAGGCACAGGGTTTTGTCCTTTTGGGATCCTATAATCATCTAAAATGACAAAACTCTGAGTCTATGGGTGGCTAAATAGAGACAATATCTCATAATGCTACATTATAATAAAAAATGCTATGAATTACCATATATAAAAGTTAAATCAAAATATCAAGTACTTACTTCAACTGACAGAGAGTTACACCACTTCAATTAAGGTGTTGTATTCAAATCCTAAGAATTCAATCAAGTTAAATACTCGGTTGGAGAATTTTGTTTTTCTCTACAGCCCTACTTGCTACTCTCTTTTTAGAATGGGATGTTTTTCTCTCCTATTTTATACTGATAGTCATTTCAATGTGTGCGGAGGGATATGTGGTTGGCAATGATGTGGTGGACGGCAAAGCAAAGGTATAACGGATCGGGATGGACCACAGCAATGCTTCTCCTTACCTTATGTTATTTTTTAATTGCTATATATATTATAAGTGTGGATGTATTTTAAATTGAAGAATCAATTTAAGCTTAAAATCCAAGAAGTTGATGACCCATTACTTTTATTTTACTTTTTATAAATAAAATATTTCATATTGTGATATATCAAATGCTATAGTTAACAAAAAGATTGTAAAAAAAATACATTTCTTGTGAATAAAAAATTATCATTGAAAGTTCACCATTTTACAGCAACTTAATGCAATCTTGGCTGAAAGAATAACCTCTAGTGACTATTGAAAATCTAACCACTAAAAGTTTATGGCCTTCAGTGACAACTCTAAATAGTTGCCATTGAAATTCAGACTTTCAAGGGCGACTCTTAAAAGTCACCACTGTAAATATGTCTTCCAAAACTTTAGTCATCACCTAAAGTCAGCCTTTTTGTAGCAACTAAAAAAGTCACCCTTGAAAATCTAATTTTCAACGGTTATTGCAAATGTTGCATTCAAAAGTCTCACTTTCAATAGTAACCCTAACAAGTCACTGTTGAAAAATATCTGTTTCAAGAATTTGGGTTGCAACTTGTAGAGTCACCACCTAAAGTTAGACTCTGAGTGGTGACTTTTTTGTCATAGTTGAAAGTTGTCACTAAAAGTGTATTTTTGGTAGTGTATATCCTTGCATGGAAACCCTTTAAGGATTCAATCAATAGGGATACTTAAGAAGGAAAAATTATAGAGTTAAGAGTCAATCTGTATTGATGTCTTATATTTAAAACTAAATCCAGTTACCGACTAACTCTTATATAAAAAATCTAAGGGAATACAACTTTATTGTGAAAACCTGAAGGTTTCTGTGATTTATAATGAATCTGAGAGATTTCACCTCCTGGGTTGCCTCCATTTGCTGTTTTTGATTTGCCAGTTTATTTGTTTGCCTGTTCGTCAGTGCTGTAAAGTTAAGAACGCATAATGGGTTCTCTGTTATTTGTTTTGAGCCACAGGTAAGTTATTATTAATTAATTGATTAATACTTGTATGTTTCTCCAAACTCCAAGTTAAAATTTATACTTTGTCTCATCATTTAATGAATTTTTTTTTTCCAATTGTGCTCCCTAATTAATTATGTGTCAACTCTCTCATCTCCCTCTCCCTCCCGCTCACAATTCTCTATAACATATTTATTATCTTTAACCGATTTTAACTAACATTTAAAATGATTTAATTTATTTGTTTTCACCTTCTATTTTGAACCAATGGAGTATGCTATAGGCATATATATATAGAGAGAGAGACACACACACACACCCTTTTAATATTTGAGGATGGGAAGATTGTAGAGAATAATCTCTTCTCTGTCATTAGAGTAATGTCCAGTAATGCTTTCCCTTTTCTGATTGCTAATCGTTAATTATCGTTATTTGCATGGAAAAGCCACCACTTTTAGGCTACTCTTACAAAAGTCAAGTGTGTATTTGTTACACCTAATAAAGCTAACTAAAAAAAGTAATATAATGAAAAAAGTGGCCTTTATTTAATATATACTATGCTAAAATTGTATAAAGTCTACACATATAAATAAAGGCAAAACTGTATATTCATGTGAAAAATTTAATAATATAATATAACCCAGAAATAGGATTAAAAAAAAATTTGGGAAATCACCATGAGGTGACAAAGAAAGAACATACCACTCTAATCCTTATTATAAGTCCCTTTCAATTAATTCTCATACATTAAGGAATAATAGTTTATCCATTAAATATGTCTTGAATGGATAAAATTTTTTAAATTTATCCATATTAAAATTTTGTCTCTCTTTACAAATTATTTTCCCATCTTTCTTTGCAACAAAAATTCAATATAGTAAAATTGGGAAATAGTCATTAATAACCTTTTAAGTTATATTTACGATAAAAAATTTCTTCTAGAAATAACTTATATTAATGATCAGGCTTCTAATAACTAAAAAGTTATACAACAAGTAAGTAATATATATAAACATATTATTTTTATATGTGCTGAAACTTGTCATTATATGACACATTTGTAGTAGAACTTTTTAGTGATTGCCAACTTTCCTAGAGACTTTGTAGTGATTTTTCCATAGATATCCTCCCACATAGCAAAGTATATATAGAACATTTATTTCCTGGGTGAATGCCAACTGGGGTATATTTTTGGGCCAACCTAGTTACCCAACTCTCATAACTTTCTCTCTCCTTTTTACTTGTCTGCCATTCTTCGAGAAATCTCAGGACATTTGTTTGCAAAGTGCCAACCAAAGGATTAAGGTGCAAAAGAAAGACATAATATTTAAATCGCAAAGCAATTTTATCAATTAGTGTTAAATTGATTCAAACATCCATATTTTTTTTCACACGAGACTTAGCGTGTTTTCCTTCCACCTTTATAACAAACATTTTGGTTGATTTAACATAATTGTTAAAATTGTATTATTTTTAAAAGATTGTGTTTACTTTTATAACCTTTAAAACTTAATAGTATGATATAGCTAAAAAATCTTGTTAAAATTACACCTTAACTTTTGATTAGATTCTTGAATTTGAAAGACATTAATGTTTTAATGTTTTATGAATAGAAAATCTCTGGTACAATTTAGATCAATACATTGAGAATGAATGACAGTTTAGGAGACTTTGTTTTACCTTTAAGATACAATATATTGATGGCGTCAAAAATCTAACAAAAGGATTAGGCTTTTATAACATGAAAAATTAATGTTTCAATATATGTTAAAAGAGGTGTTCACTTTTATTACCACCAGACTATCTTAAACCATATTACCTTTAATGAGAGAATTCCTGTGTATAAAAAATGAAGAAAAAACTATTTTTTTTATTCATGAGTGTAATAAGAGAATTAGAGAAACCAAAACTTCCCAACGACTCTTCGGACATTTCACTTAACAAAGGTTTGGCAGTCACATGGTGTCCTTAACTTCAAGTCTTGAATCATGAAGTTGTGGGGTTACTTTGTGATTCATATGGTGGGTGGAATTCTAATTTGGAAGCTATTCCCTTTGTTCTAAGTAGAAGTCCTAATTTTCTACACACGCACGCATACACTTCGGCCATAATTATATGACAAAAATTTAAAGTCATACGATAAAGTAGTAGTAATAGTTAATTTACTTTGTCACTCTTGTCTCTCCTTATTAATTGCAACAGTTGTTGGTATTTTTTTTTTATCCTTAAACAACATTTTATCATGCTTATTAATTTCAATGAGGAACGAAATTGGAAAACAACGCATTTGTTACAAGTTTAAAGAATCAACTATTACTTCTGAAAAACCACGAAGTTAATAAAATTTGACACAGAATTGGACGATGCATTATTAAAAGGAAAGGAATTTAAGGGTGCTAGAGGGCCTTTTTTTTTTTTTTTGGTTACTAGTGACAAGATCAGGCAATTGATCAAATTAACCACATCAAAATACAGGAGGAAACACCTCCCCTACATAATTAGAATCATTTGGGGACATTTTTAATTGGGGTAAAAAAAGTTTTTTTCAAACAAAAAAAAATGCACACCAATGAGTTTGTTTTTGTCTGATTTTTTTTTCTTTTTCAATCTTCCTTTAACTAGATAGTGATATTTTTTTTAAAATAATATTGGTCTTATTAGTAAAGAGTTGATTTGTAATGTATATGGTTGTGAGTTAAAACATCGTTATTTTAGGAGGATTTTATTTTTAGACAATTGACAAATACTTTTGCAAGCATTAATAAATTCAAAAGTCATGATCCTTATGAGTCCTTAAAATCTAAATTGTCTAAACTTTAAAAATATCTCTGGACCAGGGTAGAGTGGGTGGGAGGGTGTTAAAAACAATCAGACCAATGAGTTTATTTTTTGTCTGAAATCTGTGTCTTTCTCAATCATCTTTTAATTAAATAGAGACATTTTGAAAAAGACCATTTTTTAAAAGGTGCAGGAGTAGGACAAATCATTAAAACGGGATATCCTTTGAGAAGATTTTTTTAAAAAAATAATAAAACTGCTTAATTAATGTATTTCACAATGGAGCTTCAAAAAAGGAAAATTAATCTCTCAATTCTTCAACTATAACTTAGTCTCTTAATTATGATTTATGTCGACTTAGCTCTTGAACTTTTGATTCCCATATGATTCAATCTTTCAACTTGCCACAAAGGATGACTTATAAATGAGAAGGATAATAATACAAAAAGTGAAAAGTTAAATAATTAAGTCATAGGCAAGTCAAAATTTCAGGGATTCATCTCAATTAATCATTGTTGAGGGATTAACTTATAAGTGAGTCAACAATTGAATGATTAAAAGATTTATTTTCTCTTTGAAAATACCTACTATGTTTAGCGTATGACCAAGGAAAGTAGTTTATATTTAAACAAATAAAGTCTCATGCATAATAATTAATAATTGGGACAGGATAGAGAAGTATATAGCAAAAAGAACCACGCTCTCAACTAAAATAAATAAATAATAAATTCTCAACTAAAAAATAGTAGAGCCAATGAACAATGGTGGGTCTTTTTGTAAGGATTCATTTGTAAATATTGAGACATGTCTCTTTGTAACACCCTCCATTTTTGTAGTCTATTACGTATTCGAAAGAATTATAGTTCAGACGGATCATTAATTAAAGTCCATAAATTAAAACTTTCATCTTAATCATTAAGTTACTATTCATTTGATATTTCCATATTTTGGACTCAACTTTAAAAAATCATAACTAATTCTAAAAAAATCGTCTAAGGGCACTCTAAAATTCTTTTGAAAGCTATTGTAGTCCTTTACATGAGAAAAATATAATCTTGACCATAAACTTTATTTATCCGTTAACACAGTTTATTGATTTACTAAACCCGTTTTGTTCTATTAATATACTTTGTGCTTCAACTTTAAAAATTCATAACTTAATCTATAGAGCTTCAATTAATCTCATTTAAGACTTGATAGGAAGCCCCATGTGTCTACTTCGTTCATGAAAATTATCATAAGCAGTAGAGATCATTTACTCTGCTTTAATGAATTAGACATTGATTGTACTTTGAAAACTGCTCTCCATTTTTGCAATCTATTACGCATCGGGAAGCATTATAGTTAAGGCGAGTTATTAATTAAAGCCTATAAATTTAAACTTTCATCTTGATCATTGGGTTATTATTCATTTGCTATTTCCAGATTTTAGACTTAACTTTTAAAAATCATAGCTAATTCTTGAAAAATCATCTAAAGGTGCTCTAAAATTCTTTTGAAAGTTATTGTAGTCTTTTACATAAGAAAAATATAATTTTGACCATAAAATATATCCATTAATACAGTTTATTGATTTTCTAAATCCACTTTCTTTTTGTAACACATTCCTTAGCTTACTTTATTTTGTATCAGAGACCAATTATAAACCATTTAAAGGCCTTTCAATACTTAGAATTAGCTAACCAAATGAATTTTAAAACTCCGTAAAAGTTACTGTTCATCGGTATTGTTCACTTCATAAATTTTAGATTTTTAGCTAATTTTAAAAATTCATAACTAATTCTAGTAAAATCGAAATTGAGTGATTTAAATCTCTAAATGAAACTTATCAAATTCCCTATAGAGAAAAAATATCAATTTGTCCAATTTCTTGACCAATTAATATAATTGATTACATGAATAAATAATGTTCATTTGATCGTTTTTCAATTTTCCAGAATTTTCTCCTAATTTTAGACCATCATAATGTTTTGTACAAAACTTCAAATCTAGCAAACTTAGACTCATTTCAAAACTTGTAATGTATAGTATTTTTTGAAAAATTTCAAGTCATTGGACTTCAATTACTATTTTTCATTGTCACTTAACTTTGACCTTTGGTAAAGGTATTGGATCCATTTTAACTAGTTTGCATGCTCACTTTTCTATTGTCAATACATATAATAATTTCACATGATAACCTAGCATGCTTAACCTATTTACAGAGCATATACACCATGCTCCATAGTACATAGGTTTAACATACAATTTTTTCAAAAATCCAAGAAAACAACATAAGGTCACTTTCAAATAAACCAAGATTTCCTTTGCATTTGAAATCACCCACCTTCATTCTTGTGGTTCCTTGTCTTTGCTCTCGAAACTTTGTCTTAGAAGATGTTAGTACTGAAGAGTGAGATTTCAAAGAAATCTCTATAGCAAAAGCAATAACACAAACATTAATATGCATGATCATCATTAATTATCTAACTAAACATGCATAAACATTTTATGTTTTCATTTCTAAAATACTTGCACATCACCATGGCTTATAAGCATAACATAGCATGTTCAAACCACACATATTTGGCATGTAACATAGCACAAATAATGAACAATAATCAAAAGCCATATTAATGTAAAATTAGTAGCTTTGCTACCTTGGATGCTTGCTTTTCTCTTGAATTTGGATTAACTCCCTTTTGAACTTTAAAATTCCTCTTGGCACTTCAAATTCCTACACATCATTATAATGCATTTGACATTAATAACAAGTCATTATCATGCATTGAAAAACTTAAAAATCTAAAATCTCTCTTGAGCTTAAGGGTCCTAAAGCTATTAAATTTGCCAAAATTGACTCTAATACTTCCAAAATTGTTTTCTTACTTATACCCCACATAATTTTTCCTTCTAAATCCATTAGAAGCATCAAATCATCAAAAACTTATTCCTTCCTCAAGAAACTAGTACGGCCGAAATTATACAAAAATTGAGAAAAATGTGATTTTTCAAACTTTATTCCATCCACTTGCATAATCTTGATCCTAAACCGTTTTCCAAACATTATTGAATCTAAAAACATTACTTCCCTTGCAAATAAAAAATTGGACAGCATGCTCCCTAGAGTTCATGATTTCCCAAAATTCATACAAGCATCAAAATAACACAAAACAACCATTAATCAACTCCATAACATGCATGGATTGATTTCCTATCAATATTTTCCTCTAAATCCCTCTCTTTATCATTTCTCTCTCTCTAAAATCCAAAATTCCAGCGGCCATAATTCACCATGAAACATGAAAATACACCTATAGGATTGAAAATGAGAGTCTAGAGAACAAAAATACGAAGGTTTTTGCACCAAAATACAACTTACTTTAGATTTTTGAAGCCTTGTCTTCCCTTTTTAGCTCTCTCTCTCTCTCCTCACGCCACCTTCTCCTTCTTTTCTCCTTATGTTTGGCCGACCTTAAGTGCTGAAAAGGGTGCTAGAATATGGTTTTGAAATATCTATTAAATGAGGTGGCGCATGTGGTAATTATGTAGATCCCATTTGCACTGATAAAATCACTTTACATTGATATATTCTATTACTTGTTTATGATATTTCTACCCTCTTTTTACTCATAAAATGAGACTATTACAAATGGCAAAATGTGGATTCTTCCTCTTCCTTTTAAAACTTTAAGTTTCCATAAAGTAGCTTTATGTCAGCAAAAAGGCTTTTCAATGATTTCCTGATCACCTAATTGGTTTAAGACCATTAAAAATTCCCAAAATTCATATGATATCTCTATATTTTTCTTTCCTCATTCTACTTTCATAATTGTCTTTAATTAGTTTTTAAAACAAAACCCTAAATTTGGGGTTTTTTCAGTCTTTTTCTTTACGATCGTGAAAACTGCTTCTGACTTTCTATTGGAATCAATTTTATAAAATACTAAAATTTCTAAGTTATTTTCCCTTGCTGTGAGATCAAATATTTGAAGCCTTTAAATAATTAAATTTAATTATTTATTTATTAAAATCCAAATATTAAATAACCTTTAAAATTTTTGTAAAGATTATTTTTGTCATTCTGATATGAACAAAACTCCAATCAATAATCAATAAATTTTTCTCTATCTTTTGAGATTCCATAAAATTTTCTGATATTTTAATCAAACTTTGACCAAAATGCCGTTTAACTTTTCCTCTATTTATCAAATACCCTTAAATTTCATAAATGACAATTTCGTCACTCAAATTTCTACTTTAGTTCCATTTTTAAAATGACACTTAGGTTCTTAATTTTTTTTTTTTGCCAACTAGGTCCTTAATTTTTAAAATGACACTTTAATCCCTTATTTTTTTTCAAAATGACCATGTTGACCTTACTTTTTCTACATTTGGCAGAATGCCAATTTTACTCTTCTTTTCGTTTCCTATCACTTTCTGAACCCTTAAATAATTTTTAGTCACTTGTTTAACCTTGATATCCAATTATTCAAAACTTGGATATAACAATTTTACTAACACACTTTGTGCCTAAACTTTAAAAATTTATAACTTAATCTATAAAGCTTCAATTAATCTCATTTAGGACTTGATAGGAAGCCCCATGTGTCTACTTCGTTTATGAAAATTATCATGAGTAATAGATATCATTTACTATGCTTTAATGAATCAAACATTAACCATACTATGAAAACTGCTCAATCTGAATAGTTATGATTATGCATTTTAAAATCACACTTTCAACACCATACATAGACATACAATCTCCTATCATTCATCAATATATATCATATATACAAGCCAATGCCTCACAATAAATTACATGACTTGTAAGAATTGTTTTACATTTAATAACTTGTAGCAAGATAATGCCAATAAGCTTATCTCTCTTGTTCTATTTACACTTTGACTCTTGCATTCACTTTTCCCTTGGAAGCTTGTAACCTGGCATGGTTAGTTATTGATGAGGGAAATTCAAAAAATCCCAGTAATAAACAATTACCATTTAAACAATCAAATTATACTTCTATCATTTAACTCATTAACAAATAACATTACTAAGGCTTACGTATAATCAAGAACATGCACATAACACTTAGAATTGTCAATCATGGCTATGACACAGTTCAAATAGTCATTTAACATATTCAAGATAAAATAACTATTCAACTTATGGCAAGCTAAGCAAGCACAACAAAATATAAACACAACTTAAATGTAAGAATGGGTAAAATTGCTACCTTTAAGATTTATTAATTTTTTTTTGCTTTTCTTTTCTTTCCATACTAGGAGCTTCATTATCCAAGTTTACATTCTCACTTCTATAGTGTCCAATGGCCCTGAATAAATATTACACATCAATTCTTAAATTCATTAGGACTACAAGATTCACTAACATCTCATAACTTAATTAGATTCACAATGTTGATTTAAAGGAACCTTTAAGCATTCATTCCAACACCTTTTAAACTGGTTTAACAGCTTTTAAGCATCATTTACTTTAAAAAAAACACTCACACTGCATGCATATTGGTGCTTAAAATATTTTCAACCTCAAATATTCCACAATTAAACCACCATTTACTATCATTACTAAAACTTAACGTTTAATCACCAAGAAATATCAAGCTTTATTCTTCAAGCTTAACTTCACAAATTTCAGTTTTCACGGTGGCTCATTTCTCAAATCATACTTTAACACTTGGACCACCAACTTTTCATTTAGAAACCTCAAAACAGTGGCAAACTTGAATTAGTTTTCAGCTTCAAGAGTATCACTGTAACCATTAAATTCATTTTTCACTTGCATATAACTTTAACACATGCCGAAGCATTACAATTGTGTGTGTGTGTGGGGTTCAGTTTTTTTTTTTTATTTTATTTTATCCCTCACAATTCGAACAGCACCGTGGAAATCATTAAACCATATCACCCTCATCATTGATACAAGCTATAGCTCATATCCCGTAGCACCTTTGAGATCTGATTTTTATTTTCCAGATTCACAAAATGCTTCTTCTATCTTAATAAATCAGCATGCATGTGATTAAAACAACCGATACAAGTCTTATACTAACGACTAAGCATGATTATGCTTATATTTAATCCTTCTAATCTTCACAAAAGCCTTACTTTAATTCTGAAAATTCCATATTCATATGGTTCACTTTAGATCATGAAATTGTACTTCAATAACCTCCTTCATACTGATATAAAAATTATAAACAACATCTATTTAGATAACACTTAGACAACACAACTCTACACAGTAACACTTGGCTTTTAATCGTTCCCCCTCATAAAGATCTCGATCAGTCCCCAATACACAATCTGAAAGTTATTTTCCCCAGCACCTCTAACACATGATGGAGCATTAAATCAGTAAGTTTAAGTTAGTTTCCACCCTCCACAACTCAAATTTTGCAAGCGTATAACATCCTCTTTTTTTTTCTGAAATTCTTTTTCAGCTTCAATAATAACATCTACTTCAAGCCTTTAATATTTATATTGTTTAATATGAACATTAACACATTTTCGGTTATCCCTTTCCATGAACCAGACGCTATTTCTTGGAATAGCAAGCCTGATAGCCACTATTCAACAACTATAGTCAATATGCAAGCTAAGAAACAAGCTCCATGCTCCATGGTCCTTATATTAACTCTCCTAACATTCTTTGCTCTTTAAGCTATGAAACAGAGACACAACGATCTGTTTTTTTTTTTGTTTTTTTAAACAAACTTAGTCCACCACCCACAGATTTGTTTCACCAAAAACAGAAAGGAAATCAACATGCATGCCCCTAATCATCATTTTCACAGACTTAAGAGCTCAGTTCAATAGCACAAAACATTTATTAATGGCCTTTAATCCACAAAACCGAGAGCCCCTGCCTTCCGAATCTCAACAGATTAAATACCAAAGGCATGAAACCATCATTTCGACTCATATCAACTTAAAACAACTTCCAAAAGCTTCAATCTTACTCTTTAAGCGATTTAATCGGTGAAAATCTCCAGATTTATCACTTTTGATTCAACCCCCAAAACCCAAAACAACAGAAATCGAAGAGACTAAAGGTAGGGGAGTGTTCAGGAGGCTCACCAAAACAGGGATTTGTGCTTGCCTGTGTCAGCGGTTTCTTCCTCCGGCGAGATTCATAGCGTCGTTGTCTCGCTGACCCTATCGCTCTCTCTCTGCTAGTGGGTCGATAGGGTGGAGGAATATGAGAAGATGATGTTGCCTTGAGGAAGAGAGGAGTTTAATGAACTGCCACATGTGTGGCATACGTGGTGAGGGAGGAAAATAACTATTTTACCCTTCTATTATCCTCTATTTATAAAATGATCTTTTATTCATTATAATAAAATTCCAAAATTTCTTAAATTAAATCCTTCATATTAAATAGAGATTTTCTTTCTTAATTTGACAAGCTAGCCCATAAATTAATTTTTTAAAAGTTCTTGGCTAAAAATTTATTTCCTTCTTATTTTACTTAAGTTTTCTCAAAAAAATAGGAATAACTTCCCACACTAACTTTTGGATCCAATAATTTATTTTTAAAGTATCTTTATTTTATCAATAGCTTATCAAAGCCTCAATTATATTTTATAAACTCTAGCCAAAATTTTAGGATATTACACTCTGCTTTTTGAGCAAAAAGAATCCCTTGAGGCACGCAGTGACAACTAGTTCTTGCTTTTAATTTCTTACTGCAAACAATCATTATTTACTTTTCCAAAGTACTTATCTATTTTTCCCCCTCTATTTTAGATATAATGATTATAAATAGACCATATTGACCCAAACACTGACAAACACAATAATGATAGTAAGAATGGAAGAGAGAAAACCTCATTACTTGGTTCTATTTTATTTTTTTCAATTATTAATTATTAATTTTTTTCTATTATAAGAATTTTTCTTTATATTTTGGTGTGCTAAAAACTTTTTTGATATTCTGATCAAATTTTGACCAAAATGCCCTTGAATTCCATAAATAGTAATTTGGTTCTAACTTTTAAATTTACCCTTTGGTCCTAAAATTTTAAAAAGTCATTTTGGTCCCTACTTTTCCAAAATTCCTCTTTTTACCTTTTGATCCATTAACTAATCTATAGTTATCCGTTTAATCTTTATTTCTGATTATAGAAAACACGTATATTATAGAAACCTACATTTAATGTCTAGTGGTGTATCGAATAAAAATAATTTTAATAGGAGGGTACCTACAAAAAAACGTTTCATAGATTTTCATGCATGCCCAAATGTTTACTCTAACCTCTAGAATCTCCCACATTTTAATGGGCTTCTAGGAATTGGACCCTTAATGCCATAAAGAGAATCTCGAGCTTGCTTGAACTTGTATTAGACTTTAGTTGCCTTGTTAGACACCACATAAGATTTACTGAATAGTTTAGTTTACATGTTAGTGTAATAAGTTATACAAATTGTATTGAGCTGTACAAGTTAACCATTCTAATTCTTCATATCAGTTCAACCTGATCGGTCTATGTATTATTAGTGGGCCAGGGAACAAAAGAAAAATTATAGCGGTCGTGATGAGATCATTAGCATAATTAATTAAGATCAATATTAAGAAAACCAAACAAGTCCGGTGAAATGACAAATACTAATAAGGGAAAGAAGTAATTAAACCGATGAAATAGGATATGAACGACACAAAAAATATTAAAAATGCTGGGCCAACTAAGTCTAACTGGACATAACATATATTGAAACTAAATCCAGAAGCAAAGGAACAATTTGTTCATATAAAATGTGATAAAGTGATAGCAATGTATTATTCAAATGGGATTGTGAACAGATATGTGTAGTACAAAAACGTTTGACCTACTTTTTAATTATCTCAAGAAGGGAAGATACTGTTTGAATTAGAGTGAGGGCAAGGAGCAAAATTGCAGCAATGACAGAAGCTATTCTCCAAGGGGTGCTCAAGTACTCATGCTTCAAGATTGCCTTATACTTGTGGTAAGGATTCTCATAAAACTTGTTCAATTCGTCACATAGAGAGAGATAATCACTACTGCAAGTCCTAAACGCACAATTTTTGTCAAGACTGTTGATTAAGGAAGCCACTTCATCATTGCTACCCAAAAAGTTGTTCATGATTCCCTTCTCAACAAGCAGCTCAACATCTTTTCCGGTGTTGATAAGATAGTTCATGAGGGTTACATAATCAGTCACGTAGCTCTCAAGAGCAAGATGACACTGCTCAAATGCGACAATATTTCTAATCACAATCTCAGTCCAATCACTCACATGAAAATGTGGTATTTTCAATAGTCCCTTTGAGTAGTTCAGCTCAGTAATGCTTTTGTGCTGTTCATTGACCTGAAATTTGATTCCTGCATCATGTAGTTGGCTTGCAGTATACACAGGCTTCAGTTTGTCAAATTCTCTTTTTGGTAATTGATGTGGTAGGTAAAAGAACCTTAGCATATCGTTCAGGTGATGGATCGTTCTTTTGCATGTAGATGATTCAAATTGTGTAGCGATCATTTGTTCAAGATGAAGTTGTTGAGAATAGGTAAAAGTAAAATTCTCACGGAATTCCCTTTTTACCCAAAAATGGTGTATGAAGACTTTTCGAAAGAAGTTGAAGGCTATCTCAACGAGTGAAAATCTACCATCAAAACCTATGGGAAATGTTACGTCAAACAGACATTTAAGAACAGAAAATGGTAGCTGATTCTCAAGTAAAATCAAGTCTAGGCATATGTCACATGTTGGCCATAATTTTAATCGCCATGGGTTTTGTTCCAACAATTCTAGACATGAAAGAAAGTACTCAATTATGAAGCATCCATCAGTTAGGATCATGCTCACAAAATCGTCACTTTTCATTGATATAGTCTCTGAATAAGATCGTCGAATTTCACCTTCCAAGTCTCTTAGTGCTTTAACATAATCCTCCAATAGTGTCTCTTGATTCCTCTTTAAAAAGTTGTTGAGGCACCATAGTTTGACCTCTTCCATTGATTGCAATCTCTTGTCTCCATGGTGAAATGGACCGATGGAAACAGCAGTAGGTGTGTAGGCTTCTTCATTCACTTTCCGAATTTTTGGTGGCACTTTGTAGATGCAACATCCTGATCCTGAGGGATGCTCCATAGAGTCTATATCAACTAATTTGGCTTTCAAGCAGCCTAACAGATCAGTTTTTTCTTCATTTGTATTGTCCAATATCTCGATTTTGTGACAATCTTTTAGTGGACCTGCACCACATTAAAAAATGCCAAGTGATTGTAGAAATTGACCTCCCAAAATTTTGGTTCATTTGATACAAGTGCTCGTCTTATACCTCAACAAGAGTATCAGTATAAGTCTACATGTAAATATCTTATGGTAGATTATATGTACAAGCTTCTATAATATAGTTTTTCATTAAATTCAAATTGCTTTATAATGCTTAAAACCTATATACCAAACATGTTTTTAAATCACATTTCTATCCTTATTCATTCTCATTCCCGTTCTCTACTGCCCAACTCATCACAAAGGCTTTCAATTTTTTTTGAATGAGTTACCAAGATCGTTTTTAAATCATTTTGAATTTGAAACTAATCCCTTTCAATGCTTAGAGCATAAAGGTTTTCTTGTCTCTCCTAATGAGTGTGTTTCCTAGGAAAGCTTTCAATTTTCTAACAAAACAAAATGGTTTTTTTTTCCTGCGTAAAGATTTAATTTCCAATGACCTTCATCTTCTTTAAAGGGACTAGCATATATATATATATATATATATATTCCTCTAAAGGGACTACTAGCATGTTCTCTCATAGAAGATTGAGCATATGATAGGAAAAATTATCCTTTTTGGTGTCTGAATCTGATCATAGAGCAATAAATTTTTTTTAAAAAAAATATATTCACAATTAACCATGAGATGAAGAAAATTACATTAGAAAGAGGATATATATATATATAAGAGAATGAGAGAGATATTTGACCTGAGAAGCTAAGTGATGAAGCCATGAAATGAACAGAAGAAAATTTCAGATATCAAAGCTCGGAAACACAAGAAGCCCTCAATTTTCCACTTTGAAACTCTTCAAGTGGCTTTTAGGCCTCATATTAGTCCATTTCAATCAACCTCAAGCAATGATTCTGGATATATAGTAATATAATATAATAGTAATGTATTGTTATTTTTTTATTTTGGATGACACTTGCATGGTCCATTATCTTTATTAATTACATTTGACTGGCCGGTTTAATTTATTTATCTAAAAGTAGGACAACAGTCAAATACTGGTCCAAATGAGTGCTAATAAAATATAATAAAATGATGTTGCCAGCGCAACTGCTTGTTAACGCAGCTCAAATTTTATAATATTTATGTACTTTAAAATTCTGCATATGATTATCAATAAGCAGTAAAATATTTTTAAACACGTATTCCAACTTTGCTTGCCACAAAATTCTAAGAATACAAATATAAATCTAAAGGCAACAACTGGCATATCACATGTTTCCCGTTAAAGTTTGAATTCTACCAATAATGTTTGTTGGAACTTTCTTAGAATATGTCAATGTCTGTCCCCATGAAAAAAATATATACATAACTAATAATCAAATTGATGAATATACCTTGTAAAAGTAGTCAGAAACACCTTTGCTCTACCGTATACATTTTCTTATTTAAAAATACGTATCAATACATTCTGACAAAAACTTCCTGGAAATGAAATTATGAAATAATTAAAGAAACCTTTCATTTTCTTAAAAGAACATTATTTGGAAAGTTGCAAAAATCAAACTGATCAGTGAGTTGGTTAATATACCACTTCACCGTTTATTGGTTGAACAATGGTCAATTTGTTATAGAACTAATTACAATTAAAATAATCAGCAAATTCATTTAATAAATGGCATAATTAAAATAGCATATTTTTACTATATCTCAGTTAATTCTTTTAATAAATGATAAAAGTAAGAACAAAATATTAATTATCTTGTGATGAATGTGTTTCAAATTAAAGAATAATAGTACTGTGTGTCATGACTAATTATATCAAGATCCGTATTATTCGCAACCCGATTAGTACCCTCGCGTCGATGATATTTGAATATAATAATCCAATATGCTAGATGCTTCTCTCCGATGTGTGAGATTCAAAGATCGTTCAGAGGGCCTGAAGATTATTTACAAGCCTGAAGATCATCCTTTCCTAAGCCTTCTAATTCATACTTCTCACTGCTGCAAAGTGCTCTCAGATTCCATAGCCATTTTTGTAGCATAAGAATTAATCTTTGGAAAGTTTGCTCTGTTCTTGTTTTCTCGTAGCTCTCAGGTAAATGTCAAGAGCTTTGAAAGTTTTGCTCCTCTTTACTTAGAATCTTTCAGAAAACATATGCCTCTCGACATTACTTTGAATCAATTTGAATGCAATTCTTGCAATCTCAACAAACGGCATAGGTGAGATTGCTAGTTTTTGTGTTTAAACAATATATATATAGTGTAATTTAATAGAAAAGAAAGCACTAGTGCAAAAGACCACGCTACAACTTTGATTACTACTTGAGAGTTATTCAAGGCATCAAGATTTCCTACGCATCCGTGGAGATCTAGAAAATGCACTATAATGATTTGAACTATTTAATGTAGACACGAATAGTTTAAATCCTCTTGGGATAAAAATAATAATCCAAATCATAGCATTTATACCACTTTGATGTATGAAACTTTTGAACCAACAATATAAATTATATTTCTAATATGATTTACAGTCTACAAAATAAATTTAAAAATGAATTTTATCTCGAGTTATATAAATATACTTTTATAGCATTACGGTAAAGTACTTCACCCCAGCGGCCCAGCCGTCTCTAACAAGACCAACGCACAATTTAGCTTTCTCAAGAAAATAATGTGAAACGAGAAAAAGAAAATAGTAAACCCCCGAAACCAAACAGACAGGACAGTAAACATATTGGTCCTTCTGCTAAAAGGTCAAAATGAGGGTGACGAGCGCGTCACCGTACAGATTTGCCTTTTGTAAAAAACTCAGTCATATGGGAGGCAGATGACCGAAATTTCGATGAAGTTTCCTCCGTTGTCCCTTTGGATTCAAATGTTTTGCTTTCATAATTTACGTATTTTAATTTCAAGATTTATAAGCCCAAGATCTATAAGCTTTCTTTGAAACTATGAAATCTTGTTAGCTACTGTGGGGTTTGTCCAGATTAAACTATTGAATCTTCGATATCCAATCCATCATCAAATCATTGCATTTGGAAGAAACTTAAACTTTTTTTAAATCTATAAATTTCTCCATATGTTTCCCACATCTTGTAACTATCCCACAAAACCCTTACTCAACTAGTATGCCCTAACATCTCTTTGAATTTTGAATATAAGGCTCGTAGATTTCTCACAAGGATAACATTTTCTGTTTGTTACTCTATATCTGTTAGTTGAATCACTCACATTTCTCTACAATGTGTTATTGATAGAAAATGAGTACAATATATATAGTAGGCTTACACAATCAAGGAGAGTAAATCAAGGAGTAAAACAAGGAGAGAAACAAGGAGGGAAATAAGGAGAGAAACAAGGAGAGGAAAATAAGGAGAGGAAAACAAGGAGAGCACTAAGTATTAAAAAATTCAAATTTATTTTCTAACACTCCCCCTCAAGCTGGAGAATATATATCTAGCATTCACAGCTTGCTTCGAAGTCCTTCAAATTTGATCCGAGGAAGAGGCTTGGTCATGATGTCTGCAACTTGGTCTGCTGAACGAACATAATCCAACTTGATGATTCCTCCTTCAACTTTCTCTTTAATGAAATGCCTATCAATTTCAACATGTTTAGTTCGGTCATGATAGACTGGATTCTTGGTCATTTCTATGCTAGCTTTGTTGTCACACCAAAGGTCTAGGGGGCCTTCATATGGAATTCTCAACTCCGTTAGAAGTCTGATGAGCCATATTCCTTCACATACGCCAAGAGCTACAGCTCTTAATTCAGCTTCCGCACTACTTCTTGATACCACTGTTTGCTTCTTGCTTCGCCAGGTGACAAGGTTGCCCCAAACAAATGTGCAATAACCTGTTATTGATCTTCGGTTA